>PVLD010004566.1:0-123667 GCA_004027595.1 Dinomys branickii | reverse complement strand
AATCCCGCCGGCCGGTCGCTGTTGCTCCAGTTCGCGCAGCGCTGGCTGCAGGGGTGGGGTTCTGAGCGGGATCCCAGAGCGCTGCCCGGTTTGGCGCAGTTTGTCCCAGTAGCGCGTTCTCTGTCGGGTTCAGGAGCTGAAGCCATTCTTCCCTCCGCACTCGCTCTCTCGGCTGGTCGTCTTCTTCCCAGAAGTCCTCATTTCTGTCTTCATATTGCTATATTTCATTGTTTGGGTGGTAATCCTCTGGGAGGTTCTCTCTCTGCTGCCTACCCGGTCGCCATCTTACCGGAAGTTCCAGAAACCTCAATTCTTGACATCATTCTATTTTATGTTTGTTATTGATTAACTTAAGGCTTGGTGCTTTTTATTTCTCTAATTTTAATAAATGGATTTGAAAGATACACTGTTTTTGCACAAATATTCATAGCTATTAAATATTCATTATAGATTGAATGATTTTTCATTCTTTTAAAGTTGTTTCCTTTTGTCCTCTATCCAAACTGTTATAATGATATAACATTTTACTTTATTTTGCATGTAAGTAGTTTGCCTTTCTCATTATTAAAAATTCAAAAAAAAGTTTTTATAATCATTCTTATATACAATGCTCATTTCTTTAATTGTGTGATCCAGTCATTCATTCTGTTTTATCAGGGGTCAGAAAATTATGTCCTCTAGCTCAAATCCGGAAACACCTATTCATTTACGTGCTGTCTGTAGCTTTCTTTCTTGCAAGATGCCAGACATAGGGAATTGCACCTGAGGCTGTCTCACCCTGTCACCTAAAGTATGTACTACCTGATCATTAATTCAAAAAGTTTGATGACCCCTGTTACTCTGTTATTAATATTTTATGGTGGACTCATATTTTCTTTTTCTTTGTTAGTGTGTTTTACTGTGTTTCCTTTTCAAATTTAAGACTTCTTTCCAGCTATAACTATTTTTTTTCCTCATGGGAATCAAAAAAGAAGCCTGGTGCATACTACACAAGATCTGTGTCACTGAGTTATACATTGGTTCTGACTGTTACCTTTTTACCATAATTTTAATGTAACATACTAATCATCTTTTACTTAAGAAGATATTCCTTTATTTTTTAATCCTAGTAATGACTACATCAATATACTTTACAATCTTAAACACCTCTATTTCTTCCCATTTATTTTCATCGTTAATTTTTGTTTGATTATTTTTCTTAGTTCAATTTTAATTTTAATAAATCTAATTTTATATTATATTTTCAGACTATTATTTAAAGTGTGTTTTGATATTTCTCTTTTTAAACTTGATGGTCACCACACTTTATAGTACTCCTAGTGTCCCTGCTTATTAATTCTAGCTATCATTAGTCATATTGTTTCAGAACTTTCCGTTTATTTGTATATATTTTCAACAAATAATCAGCACAATCGCCTTGAGAAATAGGTGCATATATATCACTGCATCTGGTCATTTTTACTTCCCCTTCCTTTGCCCTTCTTCTCGTCTCTCTCAATCCCAGACCCCCTTTAGATTTCCACATGGTCGATATTCTTGTTTCCTATCATCTGTCCTTTATTTTCCTCTTTGCTTGTACTTTGACTTTCTCATAAAGGTAAATCATGTGATATTAACCCCTGTGTATCAGATTTATTTCATAGAGGATTATTGTTTCACAGTGCATTCATTTTTCCATAAATGACTCTAATTTATTTTTTTATAGTTCAGCATTACTCCGCTGTGTAGGTATACTTGATTTTCTTTACGAAGTTATCTGTTGATGAATATAAAGGTCATTTTCAAGCTTTAGCTACTGTGAGTTGTGCTGCTATAACTATCAGTGATACCCATGTATCGCTGTAATGTTGTATCTTAAACTCTTTTGGGGACATATTCATAAGAGATATAGCTGAGAATGGAATTTCTATTTTTAGTTTTCTAAGGACTCTCCATTTCCACCATTTCCCCTCAACTTCATACCAACATTTGCTTTGTTTTGCTTTGAGTTTTTAAAGATAACATTCCTTCTAAAGATGGAATTTCAGTGTTGATTTCATTTGCATTGCTCTAATGGCCAAAGATACTGAGCATTTTTTTCAACCAGTTATTGTCTATTTGTACCACTTCTTTTGAGAAATGTCTACTTATTTCAATTGCTCATTTTTTATTCATCTTTTATCTTTCAGGGTCTAGTATTTTTTAGTTCTTTATGTATGTTAGAGATAAATCCTATGTCCCAGGTGTAGCTTGCAATAATTTTTTCTATTCTGTGCATTGACTTTTCACTCTGTTGGTCTCTTCTTTCACTGCGCATAGCTTCTAAATTTGATATAATCTAATTTCTTAATTCTTCACATTATTTCATGTTCAACTGGGGTTCTTTGCAAAAAGGCCTGGCCTATAATTTTGCTTTTGTGAGTTTCACCTAATTTGTTTTAAGTAGATTCACTGTTTCTGTGTAAATACCTAGGTGATTGATCAACTTTGATTTTTAGTACAGAGAGAGATGTGTCTATATTCACTCTTCTGCATGTGAATGACTGGTTTCCCCACTTCATCAGGTAAGAAGCTGTCTTTGCTCTACCATGTTTTTGGCTCCATTGTTGAAGTTAAGATGGTTCAAGGTATCTGGGGTTGTTTCTGTAGTTTTAGTTCTATGTCATTAGTCAAATGTATGTTTTTTTGCCAGTAAAATATCACTTTTGTCACTGAACTTTATAATATAACTTGATATCCAGGATTGTGATTCATCCTGCTTTGTTCTTGCCCAAGATCAGTGTCGTATTACTGAGTCTCTTATAGTTCCTTGCCAATTTTAGGATCTTCTCTAGTTTTATGAAGAACATCATTGCTGTTTTGTTTGGCGCTGTATTAAATCTATATAGCATTTTGTGTAATATGTCATTTCAACAGTATTTGTCCTGCCTAGTAAGAAAGAGGGGTGACTTACCATTCTACTTTGATCACTTTTAGACTGTTGTAGTGGTCAGTAGAGGTCCTCCACTTTCTTGGTTAAATTAATTGTTAGCTATTTAAAATTTGAAGTTATTGTGAATATACTTGTTTTCCTAATTTCTTCATGCTATTGCTTTTTGTGTCTTTATTTCATATTTTGCCACTTAGATTAATTTGTTTATAATTTGTAGGCATCTTTAGTGGAAATTTGGATCTTTTTAGAAAGGATCATATCGTTTTTGAATAAGCATAGTTTAACTTCCTCCTTTCCTGTACATAGCTTCTCCCTGTCTCTCTCTCTCTCTCTCTCTCATTGTTCTGGCTAAAATTTCAAACTCTACTGTACATGATTTTTAAGAGTGAAAACCCTTGTCTTGTTGCTGACTTTAGAGGAAATGCTCTCAGTTTCCCATTTGAGGGAAGATCTTTCTACACCTGCTTTCATCAAGGTTTTATCATGAATGGATACTGAAATTTGTCAAAGGCTTGTTCTTCAACTATTGCAATGATTATTTATTTCCTTGTGTATGTTTGTGTGATATTTTACATTAATTGATTTATGTATGTGGAAACATTCCTGCATCTCTATAATGAAACCAACTTGGTCATGATGTATGATGTTCACATTGTGTTTTCCTGTATATTTTAGGGATCTGTGCATTTAGGTTCATTAGAGCTCTGGCCTGAAAACTTCATTATTGTTTCTTGAGTCCTCCAGTTTTGATATATCTTAATGTCACTATCTTAAATGATAGCTGCCAGGAGCAAGTATGGCAGGGCTTCTTATCTTTCAACTTCATGAAAGAAATTTCTGAAATTCTGGTAGAAGACTGGTGTATCCTCCAGTTTATGGGGTTTTCTTAGTTGGTAAGGTTTTAATATTGCCTGTTTCATAGCTGATTATTAGGATTTTTATATTTTCTTGGTTCAACTTTCATAATTCACCAATGTCTAGTTATTGGTCCATTTCTCCTAGATTCTCCAATTTCCCAGGAATATAAACTTTTGAGGGAGCTTCTCACAATTTTCTGTATGTCCAGTTTGTGTTGTGACGTGCCCTTTAGGTTTCTAATTGCACTGATAGGTTTTTATTTTTCTTTCCTTTTGGTGAGCTTGACTAAGACTACATCATTCATGTTTATCCTTTCAAATACCAACCCTTTGATTCATTGACCCTTTCTATTATTTCTTCAGTATCAATTTTATTGACTTCAACTGCAGTCTTTTAAATTTGTTTCCTTTTATTCATTTTCAATTTGGATTTGGATTGTTCTTGTTTCTGTAGGACTTTAAGATGCTTTATTAGATTATTGGGGTAGTTTCATTGTTTTAATGTGTGCATTCCCAGTCATAAGCTTTCCTTTTAGAATTGCTTTTATTGTGCTCAGCAGGTTTTGCTATATTGAGCTTCTCTTGTCATTTTATTTTAGAAAAGTTTTTCTCTGATTTCCTCTGTGATCCGTTGATTTTTCATTACTATATATTACTTAATCTCCATGAGTTTGCATAGTTTCCGTGTTTTTTTACTTTGGTTTCTAGCTTCATTGCTCTACGATCTGCTAGTATGAAGGGAAATAGTTAATTTCTTTTGTACTTATGTAATCATGATTTATGGCCTAAAATAACATCTATTTGGGCTACATGTCTATGTGCTGATGCGGGAAAAGTGCATTGCTGTTGTAGATGAAACACTTATAGTTATCTGTTAAATGCAGTTGTCTAATGGTGTATTGTAACTCTTATAGTCTTTTGTTGATTTTTTTTGTCCAGTTAACTTGCTGAATTTTGAGAGAGGGTACTGAAATTCCTAGCCTTTTTTGTATTGCTATCTGTCGTTTTATGTTCAATAATTTTTTTCTGAAGTTTTGTGCATGACATTTGATGTATGGATATGTGGCCATCTTGATGTCTTTTGCCCCATTTTGGCTCAGTGATCACTGTGTCTGAAAATAAGATGGCTGTGCTTGCTGAATAGACACTCCTGCCAAAAGGGTGAAGTTTCATCTTTCATTCTCTTACTAGCACTTTGTATATGTTCTTCTGGATGAGGTGGGTCTGCTGTAGGCAATATATGGCTGAACTTTTCTTTTTCATTCAAACTATCTATTAATGTCTTTACTGGGGAAATAGAATGATTATTGTAGGGTGTTCGTGGAATTCACTGCATGATTTTTCTAGTACTGAAAATTTATTCTTTTTATTTAACTACTCTTTAGATGTGTGTTTTTCTTTGAGTGTTTTGGTACTAGTGGTCACTTGTCAGTATCCAGGTTTCTTTTTAGCATATTCTGCAAATGTGATCATGTGATCACATTGTTTGTGATCATGTATTTCTTTGTCTAGATAGATTTCTCTATTGATTTAGAAGGCTAATTTTTTAGGGTAGAAAAATGTTCATTGACAATCATTTTCTTGCAGGGCTTGAAAAACTTCAGTCTTTCCTTTTAAATTTTGTGCTGAGAAATCCACTATAATTCTGATAGGCTTGCCCTTATAGGTTACTAGGTATTATATTTTAACTGCTTTTACTGGTCTTTGTTTTTGATTAATTTCTAGAATTTTGATTATGGTGTGTTGTGAAGAGTTTTGTTCCTGGGTCCTGGCTATTTGGGTTCTATATGCTTCTTGTCATTTAATACTGAATTCTTCAACTTCATCGGAATATTTTCTGCAATGACTTCAGTGAATGTAATTTTTATCCTTTCTGAGTCATATTATAATTTTTTTCTTTAATATTATAATTCAGTGTTTTGTTTTGGTCACCTAGCAGCTTTGATTCCAGTTTGCATAGTATCTTGTCATTTTTAGGTTACCATTCACAATAGGATCTACTGCATCTATCTTGTCTTCTATTTTTGACACCTTGTCCTGACATTGGTCAAATTTGCTACCCATGCTTTCAATTGAATTTTTTATATCTTGTATTTCTGCCTGCATTTTTTTTCACCCTTTCTATTTCTTTACCAGTGTGGTCATCCATGTCCTATATTTTCTTGTTCACCTTAATTAGTTGATTTATTTACTTATTACTTAAGCTCATCAAGTTACAAAAAATGACAAGAAGCAATGAAATGAAATAAACAAATAAAGTAAAAGAGAAATGCATCCAAAATCTTCCTCCACATCTTAAGTGAGTGGTTTCTTTTGAGGATCCATGGTATTGGGATTCACCACATACAAGTGTGTAACAGTGATTCACAACTCCAGCCCACGTTTTTCTAAACCCCCTTCTTACTGTGTGAATGCTGAGTGCCTTTGTGCCTTTTGTGAATAATGTCAGTCAATGATGTTCTGTCTGCCTTGGGGCTATATTTACACTAGAGATCTTAGTATTTGTGCCATTCTGTGGACCCAACATCTTCTCCATCTCTGAAAAACTTCATGGGTTCATATGTTGCTCCCTCTGCTCCAGAATCCCTCCGCACCTCCCGATGTGGTGCCCATTCAAGCCAAAGTGTAATCATGATCATACTGAGAGATGGGGATGGCAAACAGTTCTGTGCTTCAGTAGGCAGCAAATGGGCTAAGCACTTCCCTGGACTAAATGTCAGCCCTTTCAGATCCAGACCCTTCCAACAACCACAAGTTACCAGCCTAGCTTCCCACCAGAGAGTGGGAGCACCATGTCTTTCCCAGTCTGAGTTTATTGCTACTTTAACTTCTCACAGGGTCTGTGACTAGTTTGCCCTATCTCCTTTCTTGCAGCCATCTCCCATCCAGTTGTTGTGGAAGAGCGACCCCCAAAACCCTAAACTGTAGTTGTTCTAAGACTCTTCAACACTGGAGTGGATCAGTATAAAACAATAAAACTCTTCCCAAAATTTCCCCTCTCAAATATGATGGGCTCTGCCATGAATTTCTTCTCTACCTCAAGCCTGCCACATAGAAGGAGTCACTTTCTGAGTAAAACCCTATCCTGTCTTTGCAGCTTACAATAACCATGGGCTCTTCCTGGGGCTAGTGCTTCAGGTCTGGTCCTGCTCAGTGTTGATTGTGTTTGCATTGTGTCTGCAGAGAGACTTCTTCCCTAGGAGCTGGTGTTAAGTGTACCAGACTATTTCATTCTTTTGTTTGTGGGCTGCGATTTATCCAGCTTTTCTGTGATTTATAGTTTTCCTACTGGCTCTTTCTTGATTTTCAGTGCTCGACATCTTCTCTCATCTAAGTTGATTTTTTCCAGTGTTTGCATTCCAGGTCTCAGAGAGGCTGTATTTTGCTGCTGGTTCTTGCCTCAACACTTAATCTCTGTTTTTTGAACATTAACGTTTATATCATGTGCATTCTGTTCTGTGTGCATAAATGACACTAAAACTTTTTAGACTTAATCTAATTTGAATCAATTTATTGGTCACAGTGAGATATTTCACTGTTAATTAGACACCCTGTGTTTCTGTTGATTAAATTATATTCGATTATTTTTGATGAAAGAGTTCAAGAAAAATATATTGTCTGGGTTTCAACATGCACATAGGTATTTGTCTGTAGCATTTGAGTTGTGGCATTTTTTATTGGTTTTAAAATTCTTAAAATACACTCTCCCCTGGGCCATGAGAGGCATTGTGTGAAAGCCCTCTCAGTTTTCATGTCACTGTTTAAGGTCTGTCTCACATTTCTTTCTTTCCATTAAATATCACTTAGTAGATTTTGTTGCTTTAAATCTCCTTGCTTCAGTTTGTATGAGTTTCCATAGCAACATTATAGACAATATGTTATGTGGAAATTTATTTTCTCAGTGATCTGGAGTCTGGAGGTCAGAGATTAAGGATCTGGCCTGTTGTCTTCTGAGCATTCTCTACTTGATTTTCACATGGTAACCTACTTCCTGTCTCTTCTCATGCTTCTCCATTAGTGCATATGAATCCCTGGTATGTCTATATGTGTCCAACTTTCTCCTCTGATAAAAGCATCAATCACATGGCTTGAGCGCCCAACCTAAGTCAGAACCCTCCTCTGTAACTTAGTCACCTTTGCAAAGGCCTTATACAACCTCATTCTAAAGTTGTGAGATTTCACATCTGAGCACATCTAAAAAGGTATTTTAAACACCCACTGGTTTTTCACAGGTACAGGATGCAAATGATAATTTTTATCTTGATTTTTTTAGGAGCATAGTATTCCCTTACAACCCATAAGTTTGATGTTTGTTTGAATTTTGGAAAATGTTCTTGTATTTTATCTTGACTTATTTTAAAATTTGTTTTTTATTCTCCAAAGATTATAATTTTTCAAATATTGCATTTCCTTTGTCTTTACAAGTGGGTATTTATTTACAATTTCTTTTCATTCATTGTTCATTTCTCTTCTTTTAATTCTGGTCTACTTTCTTTGCTATTTCTCTGTTGCTAGTAGTGTCTATATATGTTTTACTTTTTTCACTTTTAACTGATGTGTTGAATGTGTTTTGAATGTCTCTGATTTTATTTATCTTAATAATTTCTATGAATTTATGTGTAGTGACCACTATTACTGGGTTGATGTTAATTTTTTGAAGAGGTTTTCAGTTTTTATTTATTTTACTCTGCTTGACTACTTATTTCCCTTGGTTGTTTAAAGTACTATCTCTGTACATTGTGATGTTCCCTATTTTAGTATTACTCATTTGCAAATTAAATATATTTTTCTTGAATCAATTATTTGCAGGATCATAAAAATGTAGCAATGATGCATCTTGCAGAAGGAATTTTCACTAGAACGTGGCACAGTTCCATACAACTTAGAGCGATCATGCTTACATTGATTTTGTTTTCATTTCATTGGAGATTAACAGCTGTTTGGTTACTCAACATGAACAATGTTCTGTTATATGTTGCTTCACACACTGGCTTCTTCTTATTCAATAGTCTTCTCTACAGCTCCTCATTCAGCCTGCTTTCTCTTCCTCTGTGTGTGATGTGGGGTCGCAGAAACATTGCAGAAGTGAGGCAAATACCCTATTGTCACTGTCCTAATAAGAATGTGGATTTGATCCTTCAAACAAAGATACTTATTCTGGACAATTGTGTCATCTCTACATTTGTCTGAGTGCTTTATCTTTTGTATTTTTTATTTTTTCTTCTGTGTAGTTACTGCTTAACAAAAGTCCATCATGAGTCATTTCTAGTTCAAAATTATTTGAAGTGGATGTCTCAGAATACCTAATTTTATATATATATTGTATTTATGTATTTTCTTGCTGGAAAAAGGGCCAAAAAGTTTTATCTTATTTTTAAAAATATTCTAAGATTCACAAATGTTTGAAGATACCACTTGCATAAGTGGCACATCGAGTAAGTTAAAAAAAAATATTGAACTTAATCATGCTAGACCCATAGGTTTTAAAGCTCAATAACAAAATTACTAAAATCAATTTGCATACAGTTATCCACCAAATATCAACAGAATAAATACATCCTATTATTATTTCTTTGTTTTCAATATATGCAGGTGTATTTTCAGTGAACATAATACTAATGCTGCTCTTCTTGGCAATGCATGTTTTTAAAATAATGAGACTGATGCTTATATTAGGATTTTGATCACTTCTTTTTTTTTTTTTTTTTGGCAGTACTGGGGATCAAACTCAGGACCCTGCGCTTGCTAGGCAGGCGCTTATTCCACTGAGCTATATCCCCAGCCCCTTATATTAGGATTTTGAGATTAATTAAGAATTTTAAAATTATTTCATTGGCAGTGTGCTAAAAAGCATATGAACTAGGATTTCTTGTGATCACCACATTTAAGATATTAGGAGACAGAAGTTCCAGAAGTTGAAATCCTGCCAGTGGACATACAGTTGCTGAATTGTGGGGTGAGATCTAAACCCAAGCTATAAATTTCCAGGCTCTTACTGTTTAGTATTTTCATTCATATTTGATATTTGTTAAACTTTTTTGCCTATTCATTTGAAGTGTTAAAACAAGATCTTCATTTTGGAAATGCTGAGAACATTTATGTGAGGCTGGGTTTTAATGTCTTCTGATAGGAGGAGTTGTGCTTTCAGAATAGGAGCCACATGTATAGTTACTCTTGAAACTTAGCCTAAGTGTTTGTAGTGAAGGGCGACCCCCTGAGACAAATAGTAACTAATCTAAAACAAGGCTAGGCTCAAAAAGTGGGCTGGCCATCAGCTTTGAAGAACAGAACTGACGAGATTTGAAACAAATAAATCAGTTCAATATCAGGTTATGTTTTATTCCATACGAAGTATGGGAATGTTGTGTGTGTAGGTGCAGAATGAATAGCACTCTCAGCAGAGCAGGACAACCCATGGAAACCTTTGAAGATAAGAGTCATGGTTTATGTCTGGATATCCTCCCAAAAGCCTCATGTGGTCATGGGGGACAGACTTTCTGGAGGGGGCTGAATTTAGACTTTGTATTGGTGCACTGTCTAGTGCTGGGACTGGAGGTATGAGTTTTACATCTGCCTTAGGGCAGGTAGCCTGCATACAAATATTAGGGAGGGAAAGGCTTGTTTCTCTGTTTTTGCTCTTTCTGCTCTTGTGTCTTCTACTGTCATGAACTGTTGCCCTTCTGCCATGCCACCCTGCCTTGGAGCCAGCCAGTTGATTATGAACTGAAATGACTACAAGCTGTGAGTTAAATAAACCTTTCCCCTTTTAACTTTGAGTGTTGGGTATTTTGTCAATGAGATTAAAAATAACAGAGAGTGGGTGAAAACTTTCTTGATCTAGCTGTAAGTCATTGTGGTGGATTAACTAATGAGTAACTTGTAGCCCCCAGCTGAACCGAATCAGCATGGTGCTGGGTATGGGCGGCCCACCTGAGGATTGCTGCCGACAGCATAAAAAGAGAGCTGGAGGGGAAGATGGTGTGCTGTTGATTCTCCTGGAGAGGTTTGTTATGCTGGCTTTCCTGATAGGAATTCGGCTGTTCTCCTTGTCAGAGGACTTAGGACCTCACTGTCGCTGAGAGTGCCTCCATTTCTCTTTAGCTCTGGGCATTACTTTATTCTTTTTTTTTTTTTTTTTTTTTTGGCGGTACTGGGGATTGAACTCAGGACCCTGCACTTGCTAGGCAGGCACTTACTCCACTGAACTGTATCCCCAGCCCACTGGGCATTACTTTAAGCCTTACTTCCTGGTTCCAGTGCAGATCCCTCAACCTGCTGGCACAGATCCTTCATCCTGCTGGAATAGACAGTCTAGCTTCCACCACTGACCCTTGGACCTTCCCAGTACAGATCCTTGACACAGTCTTTCATGAACATTACTGTGAGCTCTAGATCTCCAGGTGGACTCATAAAAGAGAATGCCATGGGCTCTAGGTCTTCAGGTGGGCTTGTGGAAGACATTGCCATGGAATCCAGGCCCTCAGCTGGATTCTTTGGGTCTCTACTGTGTGGACAGATCTGCCATACTTTTTTGCTTTTGAATCTTTCAGCGATAATTTTTAAAAATCCTATAAATTATGTGCCCTGTATTAAATCTTTTCCCTTGTAAACTTTGACTACAACAGTCATCCACATCTTCATTCTGTTTCTGCTCTCCTGTTGTTCTTTGCTGTAAACTCCAATTCCTGTCCTTTTTTGGCTTTGGCTTAGTACTTCCTGTTGGTGCCTCCAGGGGATTGCCCTGTTTCTTCATCACTCAAGTCCACTTTTCACTCCCAGCATATGAGCCCTGCTCTGGATCTACATGTGTCTCTCACAGCTCAGGGAACAGCCCCACCTGCTGCTGTCATTCATCCCTGGCCTTACACCAGGTCCAGGCTATGAGAAATGGAAAAGCAGTGCCTGTGCACAGTGTTAAACATGAGGATGGAAGATGAATATTGAACTACTGTGCAAACAGGAGACTACAGAGCTCATTTAAAGAATGCATATTTATTTTTAAAAATCCTAGTCTTACCAAACTTTTTTTCTTTTCATTCATAATTGGCCTCAATTCTACTTATATGTCATAATGTAAGCTGTTAGTTGCATAGTGTAGTGAATAGTCTTATGAAGGACTAATATAATGAAATACAAGTGGAATTGAATCTGTACTTCAAATTTAAAAGAGAAGTTTGAGTGTTACAATCAATACCACTTCTCTCTTGACATTCTCTCACTTGGTATCTAATACTTCTTGTGTTTAAGGAGTTTAGTATGGGCATTTGATTTATTTTTATGGAGTTTCTAGGTGAGAGACACTGTCCCAAGAATATGTTATTTCTAATCTCCCTAACATCTGTGTAAATTCAGTATTTTTTGGTACCAGGAATCGAACTCAGGACCTTGTGCTTGCTAGGTAGGCACTGTGCTGCTGAGCTATATCTCCAGCCCAAATTCAATGTTGTTATCAGCACATTAATGAGGAGAAAACAGAGTATCAGAAAGTAATAACTGGATTTTCCTTATTAGATTTGTAGGCTAAACACAAATTTACTTTCTACAAATGTGATGAGTATTGCATTAAAGATTTGTTTACAAGCATTTATTTATGTACAACAACAACAAAAAGAAAACAGGAGAATGTATTTTAGAAGCTATAACGTAGATAAATTCAAGGTAACTGACTTAACAGACTGTATACGTGATTGTCTTACACAGAGGTGGGAAAAATAAGAAGCAGCTTAGTGTATACAAAACATAAGAAACAAAAAAGAAAGTAATCCCAAGCCATTCATAACATAGTGCTGTCAGGGACTTAGGAAGCACAACTGAAGGAGAACCAGGAATCATTAAAAGCAGTAACACTAACATAGAGAATTTAAGTATGTATTTATAAATAGAAATGAGGCCTTATATTATGAAAACTCTAAATAGTCTGAACAAACAGAGTTTTATAACCTACACACACACACACACACACACACAAGTGTACACACACACACACAGTCTCTTATAAACAATCAAGAATCAAAAGATTCTTAGCTTTTATCAGCAACTTTGAATATTAAAAGACAATGATGTAGAGTTTTAACCTTGGAACAAATGTTTATTAATCAGGGATTACATAGCTACCAACATACTAATTTATCTTGAGGACACAATAAAGATGAAAGTCAATAAATTTTACTTTTCGTGTGCCTTTTTGAGAAAGAACCTAGTAGAGGACCTCTATTAAAAGATGGGAAAAAAACTAAAAGCAAAGAAAGAGATTAGGACGTTGGGCTATAAGTTAATAAAGAGGAAAGGGGGATCGCTACAGCTGTGGACAAGAGAGGCTCAGGGCACTGACCTTGAGTCACATCCAGCTGTCAGCACTTGAGATGTGACTAGTCCAGAATGAATGTGCTGGAAGCCAAGGTTAAAATGTACGTTTTCTATACAGGATTAGAGAGCAAATATTTCAGGCTTTATGGGACAGAAAACTCAGGCATACCAACACAAGAATACAATGGATAAGAAATAACAGATGGCAGTGGCGATGCTTCTGCCGCAAGAACAGCTATCAGGTAGTATTTGCCCACAGCTTTGCTGATCACTCCTCTTGGTATTGTGCATTTTAAAACTATTTGATTATATGTTGAAATTGTAGTATTTTGGGTATATTGGTTAAATAGAATGTATTTTTACTGTGAATGCTACTGCTAGGACTTTTTTTTTAAAGACAAAAGAATGGAACCATATGAACCAAAATAAGCCACAAATATCAAAAATACAAAATTATACAGAATATACTAGGGAATTAGCACTGGATGTTGTATTACACAATGTTATCTTCACATTAGTTAACACATAAACATTAAAGGAAATACCAAATTATAGAGAAGATAGTAGGGAATTAGCACTGGATGCTGTATAATATAAAGTTATCTTCACTTCTGTTAATACAAAAACGATTGAGGAAATACAGAATTATAGAGAACATAGAAGGGAATTAGCTCTGGATGCTGTCCTACATAGTGTTACCTTCACATTTGTTACTCAGTCACACAGATGATGGCCCATTTGATCATTCAATTTTCCCCTCCCTCATCTCCGTTGCCCTACCACTCAATCAGTCATCTTCCCTGTGATAATAACTGTACTCCTGGGTTTATCTATATCCTTGGACTCTCGCCTTGGGAAGAGATATAGCTGCCTCAGACTATACTATAATATACATGGGTGTATACAAACTGCCATGGTCGGAGGTGGAAAAGCACCTACCCTCACAGCGGACCTCCCTGCTCCACCCCGTCACTGTGCTATGGGTGGGGGCAGGTCCAGTCCATGGGATGCCCTCAGTGGGGCCCACAGCGGAGCAGCTGCAGGGCCCACAGCGGAGCAGCCACGGGGCCCACTGTGGAGCAGTCGTGGGACACGCATCCCCGTTGGGGCACCCTTGGTGACCCATTCGGCTCTGCCCCATTGCCTCAATGCCGGAGGCCCTTTCTTCTCCTCCTCCCTCCTCCTGATCTCCAGTATTACCGTTCCCCACCCCTTGAAGCTGGGCATTGGATGAACTTACGATGCTTGGTATAAGGGCTTGAAATCTCCCCAGCCCGTTCTCACTGTGTTAGCTCAGGGTATGAACTGCGTTTAACGATTAGTTCTAGAATAGAGTTGAAGGATTTTCTCAGGTCTGCTGTATAGAGTATGTTGTTTTCAGACTCCTGATCTGCTGCTTTTCACCTAATTTGTTGCTATGGGTTCATGCAAGGTTTATATGTGCAAGCTGTAAAGAGACCCTCTTGGTGCTCACATTAATAGTTTGGGGTGAGTCCTGAAGACCGCGGATTTGTCTCATTGTTGCCAGGAACAGGCGGTGCTTGCTCAAGCTGCCAAGACTCAAGGTACTCCCAGAGAGAGTTCAGGGTGGGAGCTGAGTCCCAGCAGCCCAGCTCGTGCTTCCTGCCTGATGTTGGAGTGAGAAGGGCGTGGAGCCACGCGATCCACCTCCATCTGCATCTACCTCCTGTTGTGGTGCTGGAGCCCCCGTCTGCTCCTCTGCGGGATCCCTGGGAGCTGCTGTGGCTAACCGCCGAGGTTCCCTGCTGCCCTCCACCGATAGCCGCTCACCCAGAGGAGAGGCAGGGGGCCACTGCCTCAAGGCAGGCACAGAGCCAGGTGTGGTTGCACTGATTCTCTCCAGGCGCTGATTAGGAAGGTTGCCGCAGGGTGGGGACTCTGCCCCAGTGGCTGTCGTAACTTCTCATCCTCACACTGGGTTGGACAACTGCTCCTGACCGCCACTGCCTCATTTCCTGGCTGTACCCTCTCCTCTCCAGACCTGGACCGGCTCTCAGAACTCTGCTCTCCCCTGGCCGAGTCTGGAGGCTTCCGTGAGCGTGGGCCTCCGAAGCTGAAGCTGTGAATGCCAGAACGAGGGCGCGGGCCATGGGTGTGCTTGGAGCGGTGACTTTCTCCTTCTCCTCTCGCCCCGACTGTGCCGGGGGATCTCTGATCCTTTCCTCCAGCAGAGGTTTTGCTTAGACTTTCTGAGGGCTTCGATTCCCATTTCAGATCATTCCTGAGTTCAGGATACCCACCTCTTTCCCTTCTGTCCTTTGTCTGAGTGGCATTCCTCCGGGAGGTTCTCTCTCTGCTGCCTACCCGGCCGCCATCTTGAAGTCTTCTCGTAAAATTTATTTAGTTATTTGTTTCTTTCTAATGAATTGACCATTGCATTTCTAAAGTTCTGAAATGGCCAGCAGACCATAGAAAGATACCACTTTAGGCTCCTGCTTGAAATCAACAGCTTTAGAAAACTGCTGGCCTTGATTCAGGGCCATTGATAGGACGTTTTATCTCATGTGATCTCAGATTTCATGTGCATGTGCACACCCGCTCATGTGCGTGCATGCCCATGTGCATGTGTGTATGTTCTCATTAGAGGAACGTAGGGACTCACTGTCACTGAGACCTGGCTATCATTCTCTTTAGGGGAGCTCTGGTCCTTATGTTGAGGCTTGTTTCCTGGTCCCATACAGATTCCTCAGCCTGTTGGCACAGACCCTTCACCATGCTCACACAGACTTTCTAGCTTCCACCACTGACCTTTGGCTACTCCGCATGCAGATTGTTGACACAGACTTGCACAGGACATTGTTATTGGCTCTAGATCTCCAGGTGGACTCATAGAAGTGGGTGTGTGCATATACCCGGGGTGTGGCTAAGTTGTTTGCTGCCAAGGCTGGGCTTGAACTTGCAATCCTGTCTCAGAGTGGACGGTCACAGGCATCCTTTCCGTTGAATAGTGCTGTGTACAATTCACCTGTCTACAAAGGCTTCCCTGTCTAAACAGCAGCAGATAAGAGAGCCCTGAGAGAAGAAGGTTAAAAAGTAATATAATACTAAACACAAGTGAACATGCTGACAGTAGAAGTATAAGTACCATGTGTGGGGGCTGGGGATATAGCTCAGCAGAATAAGCGCTTGCCTAGCAAGCGCAGGGTCCTGAGTTCGATCTCCAGTACCACAAAAAAAAAAAAAAGCACCGTGTGTATGGTTCGATAACTTACAAGCTTTTAAGAAACTAGACAAATGAAAAAATAGAAAAACAAAACATTTTGAAAAATTCCTCAATTCCTGCAAAGCCAAACCAATTGTGCAAGTAATGTAAAGGTAACAGGGCAAAATGTGTACCTCAACCATGAATGGCAGCATTCATATAATCACAGAAATGTAGACACTGAGTTTCCACTTAGTTATGCTCTTCCTGCATTGCCAGGAAGGAGAAAATACAAGACAGAACTGTGTGCATGTCTGTGGGGGGCATATGAACAGAGGCAAAATGTCAAAGGATGGAAATATAAATTCCTATATGCCACCGAGGGATTTACTAGAAATAGTTAAATAAAAGTGGTAATAAATGGTCCTATGGTATTTAGTATCAAAGAGACAGCTTGCGAAACAAGAAGTAATGTCTTGCTTGAGGAAGTAGGAATTAGAGCAAAGTGGGAGTCCATGATTTTATAGTAATATCTGTAGAGTTGATTCTTTAATCTATATACATATGTAGGTAATAAAAATAAACCAAATTATACAAATAAATGCTTAAGATTAGCATTTTCAAACATAAAAGAAAGGAAGAGAGTGAAGACCGGATGTAGATTGCAGAATTCACACAGCATCACATGGTTAATGATCCGGCTGAAGTCTAATCTGAAGCAGACCTGTCTGACTGCACCAGAGGCTGCTGCCTGAATACACAGCTACAGTAATTAAAGTGTGATCAGTGGCAGGCAACCAAATGCCTGCTGGTTACACAGGCATCAGCAAAACGAATAGCACGTTGTCTCAGTCGTGTCTTTGTGACTTTTAATTCCAGGGAATGAGTCCTAAACAATAGGTCTGGGCAAACTCCTGATCCACCCTCACCCAGCCAAGATGACTTCTCTTCCTACCTGTGAACACTTCACTGAAAGGAAGACTACAGCTATCCTGGATCGAGCCCCTTTTGTAGTCTCATTTCCTATAAACACGCTGTAATTAGATGCAGCCGCAGATGTTGTCTCTAGAGGTAGATGTGGATGATGGTTTTCCATCAGAAACTAAAGCCATTCTTAGTAGTTATTAACACCGTTTGTTAGGCAAATGCAATTTTCACAACATTCCTCTCTTATACATTCCACATATTGTTAAGTATCTCCTTTTAATCATGGTATCATGGTCTTTAATCTTTGAATATACTGAATGTTTTCATTTCCGTGGAAGTCTCGGTTTGTCTGCCGAGTTGCCTTTACCCATATGGAATTCAGTAGGGCTTAAAGCACTCCTCACACATTTCTCTCTCTGTTGTGGGTTTCCCTGACTCCTCTCCACTCAGCCCCTGGACAGGGATTAGCTGTCAGTAGCCATGTGAGCATAGGAAGTATTTCTCATTCTTCTGTCTACCCTTTGGCTCAAGCACAGGCCTTTCAGTGAGTCACTTTTATAGTCACTAAAGAGCTTTTCTTTCATTTTAGGTTGTGAGAACACAGATAAAATCCATCAATACATACAGGATGAAATGTTTCTGGATCACAGCCTGATTTCTTGAAGAGTGGTTTAGGAATAAATACATGTTGCATACCAATGTGTACAGTTTTCACTTATTGTGAGAATTTTTGACAGGGACAGTGAAATTCAACACACTAAACACAGGCAAGGTCAAGGCTTTACATTTTTAATGTTAGGCCCTTATCTTAATGTCTATATAAAATATCTATGTCTGTATAATGTAAATGTCTATATAACATAAAGGATTTTAGTTAAAATAACAAAAGCATCACGCTTTAGAGCCAGTTAATAGGCTCTTCATGTTATTTGGTATTTCTAAATCTAACTGAGTAACAATAACCCACAAAATTTTCCTGTTGCAGCCTTTATGTTGGTTAAAAATATTGGAGGGTTCTCATACAAAAATTCAGTAAAATTCTAAAGAGTAACAGGTGAGTGAAACACAAAGTTCACAGAAAATCTGCCCTGCTAGCAGTGCTTACTACAAGTATAGCGGCTTTAGTGATTCTTTGGATGTGCTTCTGTTCGGGATTTTGACATTTAGAAAAAATGACTTTTTTCTCTTTTGGAGGCACGATTTTTAAATTTTTGTCATAAATAGTGCAATATTCAACCATGTTCATCTTTAGTTCTTTTTAAAAATGTCAGCACAGCTCAGAACTATTAAAGGAGAAACAAGTTCATTTCTGTATGTTTGCCTGAACATGGATCTGTCCATGGTCTAATAAAACACTATAATATGTAATGAGTTTTTCTTTTTCATGTTCTCAATTTTTTTCTTATTTTCCTTTATGCATTCCTCTTATATACACTGACCTCTTTTTCATCACACAATTTTTTTTTATCTTTCTTTCCTATCATGATAACATTCAAATTTACCTGCTTTTTTATTTTTAATTTCTGGTACCTATTTTATTCTAGCAAAATGCTAGCAGTACTCACTGTAGGTCTCTATACAAGCCCATCAGCACATAACTCACATTCCTTTAATGCCTGACACTGCCGTTCTTCCATGAATATCCTAGGGCTTTTCTTTATACATCCTCTCTAGTCTCCTCTTATATCTCATGATCCTGAGCTTCCTGAATTATTCACAATGACTTCACCCTTCTTGAAACTTTTCTCCCTGGCCTAGTCTTTGGTTACCTTCCTGAGATTTTTTTTCTCCTTTGCCCTCATCCTCCTTTCTGGGTAGAAGCCTTCATCTCTGATATTATGCAATATTCTCTAAATTTTCCATGTGATATTTACTCCATAGAATATCACATCACTTTAGTAGGTGCCTGGGAGCCTCAGCGTTGTCCTCCATGTTTTCCAGGCTCTAATTCCAAATGACCCTCACTTCGTGCAATTTTATGCTCTTCTGCCATGCCCAGGATGGACACCCCACTTTTCCTCACACAAAGACAGAAAGGAAGAAATCACAACAAAATCTTTCTCCAAAGAGAGGGGGAGGGAGTAGTAATACTGAGCACACTACTGAGTGAAGGGAAAAGGAATCACCCTTCTTTCCACTGTCCCTAGAACCCCGCCCTGACCCTGCTGATTCCTGAGCCTATAGCTCCTTTCTCCTCACTAACTTATTCTCCTTTTTTTTTTTCTTTCTTTCCTGCCACCACTGGGTTCACATTCTCTGTATTATGATGACCCGGAACCCAATGCAGTTCGCTGGTCCCTCTCACTTGCAATCTACTCTGCATAATGCGACCACAAGAAAGCTCAGTTTTCCTTTAATCAAATATCTTAATTGGCTAAAGGAGAAATCACATAGCTTTTAGTCCAGTGGGTCTCAGCCAGGAAGACATTCAGCCCCTTGCCAGGGGCATACGTATTGGATGGTATAGGCAGGTGACACTAGCTATCACAATGGGGATTGGGATGGTGCTGGCATTTGGTGAGTACAGGGCAGAGAGGCTGCTAAAGATCTACAACATATAGAACAGCCCATTATAAGAGCCACTGAAGGCTTGCATAAGATGTCATCAGTGCCTATGTTGAGCATTTTGCCTGGTGTCATTTCTTACACCCTAGGATATAAGTCTGATGCATTTGCATGATCGGATTAACCTAATACCAGCCCCACCGTTTTCTGTCTTTCAGCTGCGTAAGGTGCTTGGAGCACTTTGCTAAACTCTGTTTGCCAAAAGGTAGTTGCCTGTCTTTGCCTTGGAAATTTAAAACAGTTTAATCTTCTCCTACATTGAATGGTGGCATAGCTATGTAAAAGAGAGTGATTCTCTTTCTTTGTAATGCTGAGGATACAACCTTTGCTGGAGGACTTCATCATCTTGGGCAAATGCTCAGTATCAGAAAACTCCTATCATGTTCTGCAAAACTAACCTACGTTCTTGACAGAAACCATGGAGGCCATCTTAAAATACTCAGGGAGATTTACCTCAGTGATGTTCAAATAGAATCAGGGTGAATTATGCTGAGTACCTTGTAGGATTTCTAATTTTATTTGAGTCTTTAGTTTTAACTTTGAAATCCAAAACCTATGAAGCCAAGTGGGTAATTTTCAGCTCCTTGGTTTTCTGAGCAAAAGTTCTCCAGGCAGACACTATCATCTCCGCTGCACAGTGGCTGTAGACAGACCAGTGCCCCAGGGTTCCTTGGAGTGAGGCAACTTGCTCACAGACTTTAGTGATCAGAGCACAGAGAGGAAACTTCATTGTTTCCAGTTAATATTTGTGGTTTATGTGACCCAGGACTTTGATTTAAGGGTGTTAAAAATTGGAATAGGAAGCCTGATGGATGATTTGCACAGAATGCCTAATGATAAAGAGCATGAGTAAATTTAGAAAGCGTTTTGCAATCAGAACTTTTTCAATGGTTTAGCAGATAATAGGCTTGGTGATGCCATAAGTTAAAATGAACCAAGATAAAACAAAACTTATGCAACAATATTTAAACTAATGGAGGGTTTCCAGTTCCAGACAGCAGTGTGGAGACTGTGAAGATCTCCCTTTATGGATGCAGCCTGGCAAACAAGACAGACTGCTTTTCATGGCCAAGAGAGGAAGACTCTGGAAGCAAAACTGAGGGTGGAGAAATCCTTTCCAAATCAGAGATGGAACCATGGGATAGGAGAACTTAGATGAGGAAATGAATGCCTGACTGTGGTCAGAAAGCAGGCCACTGCCTGCTCCATGATGTCATTCTCTTTCTGATCATTTCACTGGTTCCAAGAGGACTTGCAGCCCAGATGAGAGTCAAGAGTTTGGGGATCCTGACATGACTTTGGTGGACGAGTTTCAAGACTGAATGACTTAAGATCCAAGTGAAGGGGAGAAATACTATCCACAAAAGGTACTCAAACAAAAATCTGCAGCGCTGAAGCCAAAGTGAAATTTCTATCAAAAACAAAGGGGCTTAATTGAAGGAATGTGAACATGGGTGTTTACATATAACTGTCTACTACAAACACACCAAAAATTTTTGAAACATAAGGATGCTCAGAACTTATGCCTTTTTGATTTTGAAATCAAAATTCCCTGATTTTGATTTCAGGGGAATCAAAATCCCTATAGGTGGAGAATAAGCAAATAGAACTTTTTAAGTTTCTACTGATGACAATCTATATATTGCAATTGAGAATCAATACTACTTAAAGGTCAGGAATATTGAAATGTTAATGAGATCTAGAAAATATTAGAGTAGAATTAATGAACTAAGATGTCTGCAATGATGAGTCAGTTGAAGATCCCTGAGTTTTAATTAGAGGAACAGTTTCAGGTCCTTAAAATTAAACAGTGTAATAATTGAGAGACTGGAGTGTGGGACAGTGGGCACATCGTCTTTATGCTAAGATGGGAGATGATTTTTCAAGATAGTGAAAGACAAGTAAGACCTGTAGAACAGGGTGGGTATAGGGGAAGACCTAGAATATATGAGAACTAGAGCCATTTTAGTATGCTTTCTTAGAAGCAATCAATTGGACCAGAATACACAAAATGGTGTACTACAGAAATGAAGGAGGAATCTCTTTATCAAACGAAAATGGTTTGGAGGGCAAGGTACTAAGTGTTTTCGTAACTATACCTATTAACCCCTTTGTATAGGGTCATACGAATTTGGAAGCACCATTCACCCCAGGACCAACATCTCTAGGATGAGTTACAGTAAGCCCAATCACGTTATTCTAATGTGTAACTTTCCAAGACCTATAAAGTGAAAGGAAAGTGGCTGATGCTCGTGAGAAATTCTGCCTCTGAATTTCATCAAAGTTGTTCTCAGAAGATTTGTAATTTCAGCCACTTGAGTTCTTTAGACAAAATAAGTAATACTGAGTTTTGGACCAATTTGTCCCATGGTTTTCAACAATAAAAGTTGTTTTTTATTTTTTATTTTTTTGGCTGAAATGCATGAGTGATGAAAAAATTGGGTTCAGGAGGCTCTAGCTCACTGTGCCATGCAGGGATCTAAGCTTCACCTGTCCATAGCTCTGCCAACATGAGAGTCTCCTGCTGAGCCCTGTGGGGCAATCAGAAAATTACCAAGGAGAAAAACCTTGTAGCACCACTTAACATGCCTGGATGTGGTATCATCAGTTTAGTCTACTTGCCTTTGCTTAGGAGTTAGGTCAAGAAGAAAAAACTATGAAGGATCATCTAGCAGTCTTTGTTACATGGTAACATGGCAACTGAGGCAAATCACTTAACCTTTCCCAGTGTCAGTTATCTCATCTCTAATAGGGGGGTGATTTTACTAATACCCAACTCTTGCAGTTTACGAGAAACTAATGGGTTGAAATGTTAAAAAAGAATCTGACATAACTAGCATTGACAATATTAGTACTTATTACAAAGTAGTGATATATAGAGAGATGGATCCATAGATAATCAGAGAGCATATTTCGAACAGTTATTTTCACACTCAGGTGCACTTCCTCCAGACAGTTTCCACATTGTGATGATAATAAATAACTATATTCATCACTTCAGAATTGACTGTGTAGCGTGCTAGTGGAACTACCTGTAAAACAAAATTTCATTAAACCTACAAAATTAAAATAACCGACTGAGAAAAATTATTGAGGCACAGTGCTCCTACAAAAGGAAGTCTGAAGGGAATTGTGTTAATATCCTAATTGTTTCATTACACTTTAAGAAAACAGATCAATTCTAATAGGTTTTAAACATGAAAAACATTGTTTTTAAAAACTAAGTTTTTAGCTTGCTTATGGGGCAATTACCAGTGATATATTTTGTAAATGGGTAAGAAAAAGACAGGGATACTGAACCCTGATCTCCCCCACTCTCTCCCTGTCTTCCCCCCCCTTCTCTTTTTCTCTCTCTCTCTCTCTCACACACACACACACGCACACACATGCACACACACACACACACACACACACACACACACACCCTACACACACCATTTTGGAGTTTAAAAACATACCCCTGCATCTGTATAATTATCATGCTATTTTCTTTAGAGTGCACTCGAACCCACTTGGTCACAGATCCCAAGGTGGTCAGCACTGGAGTCCTGAAAGGTCCAACCAGGGATGGGAGCAGCTGCAGCAGCTCAAGCTTAACCCAATCTGCCACGCTGAAGTTGTGATTTTCTCAATAAGTTTTAATGTGAAAAATGTGTTATAACACCTGTAATGCCATCCTGACAGCCCCTTCCTCTAGTTATAGTAAGTTGCTGTCCCTCCACCCTTTGTCACAGTTTTACAACCCTTTTAATGTCCTAAAATATTTCATCATTGATGATGAGAACTCACAAGTTTGTGTGACCGTCTATCTCAGTGTGGTCAGTCATCAAACTAAAAGCACGGTTAAACAAACCAAGGCTGGGATAGCGAAGGCAGACAGCGGTTTATCCCCGCTGAAATTTCACACTGCTGTGTCTCCACTCTTGGCTCCACACTTCCCTAAATTTAATTCACAATCAGGAGCTTGTCCTTGTTTTCATCTCACATGTTTGACCGGTGTCTATTTTTGAAAACTGCTTTAAAATTTTACTTGATTCAACTTTGACTGAAATTCAATTGAACATTCAGTGTTTGTCGAGTATAAAAAATGTGTGTGCTTCTAATTACCATTACATATTTACTTATTTTTATTTTATTGATAATTTTAACAGTGATTAAACTTCAAATTAATAAGTTTGTAGAGTGCAAAAACTACACTGTATCAATTTTTACTTTGTTTTGGCTTGACAGGTTTAGAAATGTTACATAGATAGATTATGTAACTTTGACTTCTATATATTCATGATTAGAAATTTTATAAATGAGAACTAATGTTCCTTGCTTCTTTGATATCTTCAACATGAGTTCTGTATTTTCTGACATTAATATCACCAATCTAATTTGTGTTTAATTTTATTTCTGTTTCACATTTCTCATGTTCACACATTCTATTCTGTTATCTTAAATTTTTGAGCTTGTTGTTATACAGAATTTGATCCTTATATATTTCTGAATCCCTGTAAGCATAATCTTGAACTTATTTAATTTTTATTTCAGTGCTAGTATTGTCGGGTATAGGATTATATTTCACATAGCAAGTGTGATTCAGTGCCACTGTATTTTTATAATAGCGTGTTGTTTACTCTTGAGAGATTTCACATTTTTTTGTATTCTTAATTTTTCAAACTTTCACCACAATTTCTAGATTTTCATCTTTGATAATGAATACCACTTGTTATCATCAAGTGTCAGTTTACATAATGTGAAAGTCACTTTTCAGAAATTTTCTAGGTCAAGATTTCTGGTTGTACCGTCTCTTCAAATTTCCCTCAAATTACATCTTCAGCCTTTTTTTTTGCCATATATCAGGAAAAGTTAAAGAGGAATAATTTTGAAGTATCTTTCAGGTATCTTTTTCATTCCTATAACTAAGACTCAACTGTCAGAATGTTTAACTGATTCTTTTGCATAATGGTCCATTTGCGATGCAACATACTACTTCATCTCTCAGAGTAAGAGTCGTGCTTAGCTTGACGGAACTTTATTTGGGCTACTGAGTCATTTTTCCCACCTGCTGGTTTTTCCACGCATTGCTCTTTTGTCCTGTTCTTAGTTTGTGCTCCTCAGGTCCTGCTTGCTGGGCTTTACATTCCTCCCCCTTTGGGTTCCTGACTCGCCTTCTCTGTCGCTGTAGGGAACACTGAGAACGGTGTGTCCCCTGCACCTCTGCTGGTGGTAGGAAGAGCTGTCCTGAACAGGGTGAGCCGCAGAGCTTCCACACTGCATATATCAGGTTTTTATCTTTTCAAGGGATTTTTTATTTAACACGGAAAAAAGAAAAGCTTTGTAGACCGAACAATTGAAATTCTTGAATTATGTATAAATTGTTCTCTGTCTTCATTTTGTTCGGTACAGATTTTTTTTCTCTCCAAATATTGACTTCAAGTATAAACCTTCATAAAGGTTAGCAGTGGTACAGATTATCCTGCACTGGAAGGTCCCACTTCTGCACTTATTAAATGCGGGCAGTACAAAAATTTTAGAGATTTGGAAGCAACTTTATCCTATGCTTACCTTATGAAAATATCTGGATGGTGACCTTCATCCACACAGAGCTCTCGACAAATGTCACTTCCCATTTCAGTACCCGTGGATTACTTGCCTCAGAGAAGTTTGGCTGCTACCAGGAGCAGGGGTCTCTGCTGCAGATAAGGTTTGCTAGCAGGGAACCGGAACTCAGAGCATCTACATGAAAAGTCTGAGCTGAGTAAGTGTGGAAGCTTGTGCTGGGGAGAGTGGCTGGGGGCGCTGTATTCCTCCCAATCAAAGGGTGACAAGATGCTGGGGAAGAGCTGCTTCTTCCAGAGCTTCTTGGCAGCACCTTGGGCCAACCCCTAGCTCTGCGTTTTCCATGTTGCCCTCTGTTCACTATTTCCTTTTTCTAAGTAATTGGGGGGAAAAGATGTAATCAGACAGGTTATTTCTATATCCTTTCACTTCAAGACAGTTATGAAAAGACTTGGGAAATTGGGGATGTCCATACTGGGAGAAAGAAAGACAAGTACCGGTGGAAGCGGTGAGCATCTTTCATCACTGCCCTTATGAGAGGCTGCCTGGAGCAGAGCCTCCGATGGAAAGCTTGTTGGCTGGATGTCAGGAAACAGCCTCCATGGTGGTTGTCTCTAGAACTCCCTGGAGTAGCTAAAATGTTTCACTGTAAATGACAGATAATCTGCTCCATACTGACTCATACGATTAAGAAATTCATCAATGCACATACTAAGAAGCATAGGTTTCACACAGACCTGTGACCCACTAAAGAATTAAGGTTTTGTTTTTAACTTTCTTTTTTGCAGGCTACATTGATGGTGCAGTCTACATAACTGAAATAAGTTTTTAACAGTTTCTCTTTTGTTGCTGAGAAAATTTGCTCTATGAATGTTTGTGTGCTGCAAATGTGTTTGATATAACAATGCAAAGGGGAAAAGGGAAAAAGAGAGGTGTGGGAAAGAGAGAGGAAGGAAGGGAGGAAGAAAGGAAGGGAGGGGGGTAGGGAGGGACAGGAGGGCAGAGGAGAGAGAGAGGAATGGGAAGGGAGGGGAGGGGAGGGAGGGAGCGGGAAATGAAACAAGGGAGTTGTCTGGCTTTTAGTTGATGTCTGGAGAGATATCAACTTTAGCACAGCAAGAGCCATGTTTTCAGAAGCCTTCTAACAACCCTGCCTTGCATTCCATGGAGGAAAATGTAATCATGTCTTTGTTTATGAAGCAATTATTGCCAGTATGTCCATCGGACTATCTTTGGACCAATGAGACCCCCTTCTGAGAGGAAGGAAACTTCATGTGCTTTGATCGCAATGCCCACTGAGCTCATGATAATGTATCATCATCTTCTCCTTAATTGATTTCCCACTTGTAGTTTCACTGCCTTGATTTCTGTTCTCTCTTGTATACTCAATGTAAATTTAAAATAGTGCTTAACTAAATTTTAGAGTTTAAGAGAATCTTTTCAATAATTGCCTGTTCTGAACTTTTGAATTTATAAGAAATCAGAGGTGTAAATGTTTTTATTAAAAATATAAATGATGTTCAGTTGCTAAGAAATAGTTTTATTTTACAAAATCATTTCAAATACAAAACTGACATATCTTTTATCATGATCAAATAACTTGTCTAGTTTTAGCAATATACTCATAACGAACAGTCAACTGAGATCACTCGTGGAATGTAGAAATTGAGTGTTATTAATAAAGTAATAACATACCCCTGTTTAACATCTAGATTTTGGAGGGAAATGGAGGACCTGAATTCCAGAATAGTCATAAAAGCATTGAAGTATATATTTTGAATTATCTGACATGGGGAAATGTCTGATCTTTGGGGATTTCATGCTCACAATAATGGTAAATCCAACATATCCCTTAATCTCGTGGGAGCCTCAAACTTTCAGTGCAGTATACAATATGACAAGAGTTTCCTGGACTCCATAATCATTAGGGTTTCTTTAATGTTTTATTACTTCCTTCCAGAAGTAAAACTTTTTGATAGTTTTATGTGTTCTTTATCAATAAAAATTTTGCTTTGAGCTTTGGTTTTGTTTTAATAATAAAACTACCAAAAAAAAAAAAAAAAGACCCAGGATATGGGATATAGCTCAGCAGTACAGGGCCTGCCTGGCAAACACAAGGTCCTGAGTTCAATTTATGATACCAAAAAAAAAAAAAAAAGAAGAAGACAAAGACTTCCTACCCTGGAAGCTGCCTGGGTGGGAAATGATGTGGAAGATTATAAACTCTTTCTGAAGAGTGGATGTACCCAAGCACATAATCATTTCTACCATTTTGCAACTTGAATTATTGAATCCATGTCCATGCACACATTACGTCTGTGCTTTGTGTTTGTACTTACTGCCCTGAAAATACTGAATGAGTCAGGCTTTGTGCCTGTGTCATAGGAGTCAGTAGACTATAGAAGGAAAAAGAATCTAACAGAAAAATGCACTATAGCAATAAAAATATCTTACTGTGACCATTAGGGGATTAAGCCCAGGGTTTATGAGTAGAAATATAATTGCAGAGCCATGAGATATCTATAAATTCAACTCCTTGTGCTAAAAATCCCTGTAGCACTTCCTGATCAAAACACAAACAGAAAACCAGTCTGACCTGAAATAAGACTTTTATTCATGAAACATAAGAGATTTCCACTGAACATGCAATGAAAGAAACAAAATACAGTGGCTTTGGTCAGTGAGGGGTCCATACCCTCTGGGCTCGCCCTCTGTGTTTACCCTCTTCCCGGTCTCAGGCCCTGTCTCGGCCCTTGTGAGCTCAAGTGATGCCTTACCTCCGAAGCATCGATGCACACAACTGATGGTTCATATTTCTGAAAATTTCAAGTAGTAACAAAATTATCTGTAGTCTTCAACAAACTGTGGTATTTATTTAGCCAAAAAACAGAACTCCATACTATCTGAAAATGAAATGGAATATGATTAGGATATGTTCTTCATCAGAAAAAAATATATGGTCTTTAAGCAACATTACAAGATACCCCCTTTATTATTCTAACCATACTGCTGTGCAATATATTGTTGACACTTTTCCTTCTTCTCTAATCGAAAATTTGTATCCTTGACCAACCCCTGCCAGTCCACATACCACAGCTGCTGGTGAGCAACTTTCTACTCTTTATTTGCATGTGCTCAACACTTGTCTATTCTGAAAAAAATGTGATCCTATGACATGTGTGTGTCAGTGCCTGCCTGATTTCTTAGTGTCCTCTAGGTTCATCCTTATGGTCTCAAGTGGCAGAGATTCCTTCTTTTAAAAGTCTGAATACTATGAGATATGTGTGAATGCATGTGTGTATATGTGCGTGTGTGCATGTGTATATGTGTGTGTGCATGTGTGTTTGTGCATGCATGCGTGTGTGTGTGTGTGTGTGTGGGCGCGTGCATGTGTTTTCCCATATTTTCATTATCTGTTCATCTATTGAGCAACACTTGGATTGCTTTCATCTTTGTTTCTGTGAATAAAGCATTGTAGACAAGATGGAAATGTTAATGTCTTTTTTACAGAATAATTTCAATTTCTTTATAGGTCTAGAAGTGGAATTGCTGGATCATATCATAGTTTTCCTTTTAGCTTTTTAGGAAATTTCATGCTGTTTTCCCTAATGTTTTCTCACTGACAATGTGTAAGGGTCGCCTTGGTCCACATCATCACCGACACTTGTTACCTTTTATCCTATGATAATAACCTTTACTAAGGTCAGTGTTTTCTTTCACATATTGACATTCATCATGGGGAGCCCCAGGAGACATTTTCCCGGATGACTACACTTTTCGTCCTCCAGCCAAATAATGAGGCAATCTTTTTCATGCCATTGTTATGATCACTTTCTGGGTTTCCTAACAGAAAAACACAAGAAAGTGGACAATTCATGGAAGCTGCTGCTTCTCCACATTCCAGTTTCACTAATTCATCAATTTTGAACGCTCTAAAATGTTATACGTGCTTTAAATTTATAACACCTTTAATAAGCAAAAATATTTTTTAAAAATTGGCAAACGAAAACCATGAATATAAATTCTAATTTTATCAGTCTCTACCTATGTAAATATTATTTAGACTCATTGATCCTAAGTTTCCTCACCTAACCAGTAGTATACACAATGCCCACCTCATCAGGTTAAGGTTCAGATGAATAAAAGACAATGTAGTTAACATAGTTGTCATTCAGAAGTATTTCTTTCTCCTTTCATATTTAATCACAAGTTAAAATTTCAACTATTGTGTGTGTGTATGTGCGTAAGGCTGAAATTCAAAGCTAGTTTCTCCTTTATGTGTATTCTTTCCAAGTGAGAAAGAATTTGCTGACCACTTACAGGATGAAGGAGGAAGGACCTGTTGACTTGTAAATTTCCTCCTCATCTTTCCCATGTGCAGAACAGAAAACACAGTGGAAAAGCTGAGTCAGCTTTCTGTCTTCTACACCTGTCCCTTTCCAGAACAAAAGTTTGGGATTATTTTTTTGTCTTGGTTATTTATAATTTTCCACTGAAGTCATTTTATTTATTTATGTGAAAGGACTCACAATTTCCTTACTCTTTACATATAAAAATATGTCAAAATGCCAAGAAGAAATAAAAAATGTTATTTCACTAACAGAAATAATAGAGCTTATTTCAACTTGCACAGATGCCTTCTCAAAATTATTTTTCTATGCAGTATATGCATACATAATACATAGTCTATGAAATACATATTTCTACATTATATAAATTATATATCATATTTATTTATGAGATATCTTTACATGGAGGGATAGAACATTTGTGTTCCTATTTGATATGAATATGATAGACTTGGTGGTTTTTAATTAATGTGAATCAAGGATTATACAACACATACACTGTGGTCAAGTCTGCAAATTATTTGATGACTTTGATGAAGAAATTGTTTGCATTGATTGGGAACTTATTACACTCTGCCTAAGGATATCTTAACATGCAATAACTCAGTTCACACAACACCTGCAGAAAGTAAAGGACTCTTTATTATCTGTGCTTTACAGAGGAGGAACTAGAGTCCTTGGGAGTTGAAGGAACTTGCAGAAGAGACCCAGTAGAGGAGCTGGGAGCTGAGGACAGACTCTCTGACTTCAGAGTGTGTGTGTTTAACCACAATCTCATACTTTCAGTCATTCTTACATAATAATTAAAAATACTTGTGAAGAGATTAGAAATAAATCTATAAATTCCACTTGTATTAGTTGTTTATTAAATAAATGTTCTACATTAAGAAAACACCTTCCTAAAAAATATAAGCCTAGAAACACATCAATATTTTTCTAGTACTCTGTGATAGCCAATCATTTGCATTTTAACTTGAGTGAGCTAGATCAATGACTTTTATCTTATTTCCGAGGATCATCTATACTTTGCCAAGCACAGATGGCTATTTAACTTTAATAGCGTCACATGGGTACCCAGGCTACCAAGCATAAAAATACGTAAAACTCAGAACGATCACGGAATCTGTTCTGAAATGTGTGCGTGATTCTTTATAACTTTAGTTGCACTAAATCTTCTATAAGCTCCATTCACTCTGTCTCTTAACCTAAATATTACTTTTCTCCATGTCTCAAAGATATATTTTGACCCTTGCAAACTGATGTCTTTGGAACGTGAAAATATCAGTACCTTAATTTGTCTTCCCTTAAAATCTTTATCACATATATTCTAAGAAGACTCCTTCTTAGAATAACCATTGTACCCGTTAGAGTAGTTCACTGGAGTAGATTTAATGTGGGATTTTACGTGTTTATATAGATACTGTAGACACTGGTATTATATTCTTTAGACTATGTATGTTGGAAGGAATAGTATAGCGCTGATCTTGTGTGTTTCTCCGTGTAATATACACCAATGATTATCATTTCTAAGAATTTCTACCAGCTTTCTCTACTGTCAGCTTAGTATTTTTTCAGTTGCAAAAGTAAGTATTTGGCAGATATTTCTTAGAGCATACAAAAGATTTTCTAACTGTATCATTCCTTTTACATTGATTAGTTTATGTATGAGAATGCTTTTAATTCTCACCCAATTAATGAATAACTGAAAAGTATGGCTTATTGACTAATGGACTTCTAATTTATTCACTAGGTTATAATAAGTTATTATTTACCAGTACTTGATTTCTCCAAAAATGTCTCCTATTTTCAATTATTCTCTTAATTTGCCAAATATTTTTTTCCATATTTCTGGAGCAACAAGATCTTTCAAGATCACTTCACATGTTTCTTTTTCAGCCTCAGAAACAGCCCCTTCCCTAAGGATGCTAAACCTTTTTAATGCAGACTAATATTCAGAAGCAAAGATTCAGGTTCAAAGTGCATTCTTTGCTATTAGTAGGTCAACATTTTGAGCTCCTAGTAGCGAACAAAATAAGTGCATGTATATTTACACATACATATACAATATATACTTTCAGATATAACATTTGCATATTTCATATAATCACTTACATTTCTCTGGCATGTTCAAGCAGCATGGGCTTGCCACCCACCAACTTAAAGTACATTGCATCTTGCTACTCTCAAAACTCAGGATATAGCTCAGTAGCACAGCATCTGCTTGGCGAGTGTAAGATCCTGAGTTTGATTCCCAGTACCAAAGAAAAAGAGCTAAAATATCTACTCTCAGCAAGAACGGTTCTCTTCTCTGTCCATAAGAAACGTGGTTCTCATTATCATCAATGGATTCACTTATTTAATCTCTTCTAGAATTCACAGGTGTTTATTTTACAATTAGTAATGGATGTTACTGCAAAAGCAAATTTATTAATTGAAGTTATATATTTGACCGTGTTTTCTAAAGTAAAATTAAGTACAATATGAGATGTACAAGACTTAATGCTATATTCAGTGTGTTTTGGGAAAAAAAATCCATGTAGGCTACATCTCCATGAAATTATGGAGTACCTATTTTGATCATCTAAGACTCTTCCCTCATGCTCCTTTCTGGTTGCTATGGTTTAGAGCTGAAATGTCCCATCAATGTATCACGTGTTTCAAAGGCAGTTGGGTCCTGGGAGCCTTATATTCATCAAAAGGTGCATGCACTGATGAGTTTAGTAGCTGAATGTGCAGAGAAGGCAGGGCCTGGTTGGAAGAGGCGCTCACTGCGGATGGGACCTGGAAGAGTGTGTTCTTGTCCCCGGCCGCTCCCTTCTCTCTACTTCTGACTGCTGTGATGTGAGCAGGTTTCTTCTGCCAGGACCTTTGACCACATCCTTCTGCTTAGGGTGAGTGGATCCTGGACTGAATCCTCTGAAACTGTGAGCCAAAATATAACTCTGTTTACCTTGTAGGTATCTGACACAGAGGTACCTTGGTTACTGAATGGGTCTATTATAGGCAGCTGAGTTAGATAGAAATACTATAGGTAGTCAGACAGGGCTGGGCCCTCCAAGGAGCCAACATAAAAGATACCTGTGGGCCAGACCTTAAGACAAAATGGGCTAAACAAATGCACCCACTTAAGTCCCTGGGTGTAAATGTCAGGGATTGATATTATAAATAAGTAACAACCACCTTCTAAAAGTCACGAAGAGTCACTAGCCCAACCCCCAGAGGAAAAGCCCCTGATCTGTATTCATGCCCGCTTGCTACGTGACTCGCTTTCCCATTTGATCCCAGTCCACTCAGTCTTACCTGGACAATTATACCTGTAGTCTTAGTGGCTGACCATAGTTTTGTCCATTTCCCCTACCTTGGCCCTTCCTCACCTCATGGTTTTTCCCTGTAAAAGTCCCCAGAAAAGACAGAGTGTGGGGGGGTAACCCACTCGGGCCCCCCTTCTGTCCCTCTCTTGGACAGAAGCTTTCTTTCTCTCAATAAATATATTCTGCTCTTTGTCCCGACCCACGGGTAGTCAACGAAGGCTCTAGAGGGGGAGTGGGATGGAAAAGAGACAAGGAACACAAGAAATGGAGACAAGACAGGAGTCTGATCAAGTCTCGTTTATTGAACGGAAAGCTTGGGCTTATATACATGCGGGAATGGGGATTGACGTCAGTCGGTAACTAGGCAACGGAGGAAGGTTCAGACATCACGCGAGGGTGGTCAGAGCATCAGGCGATATTACGTAATTAACAGGAAGTTGACCATATATAGAAGTCACAGGAAACTAACCATACATGGAAACTACAGGAAACTGACCATATATGGAAACTGGAACTTAATTTTCAAGATGGCTGATAGTTTACAAAATGGATGCTAACCGCAGGTCTTTCAGCGGTATAAGATGGATGCAGACCGCAGGTCTCTCAGCGGTCTCCCACAGCTCTTAACCTCCATTGTTCCTAAAACTCATTCTTCGGTTTTACAGAACATGAACTCATTTCAGATATCATTCAGGTTGGGAGTTTTATTTTCCTGTATCAGGTCCACACTTGAACTTTCCACTACTTGGACAGCAAAGTATCACAGTAGACACAAAGGGGTGAAACTTCAGTCTAAGTGCCAATCTCAGCCAGAGAAATATTTAGTGACAAAAAGTGAAAAAAATCAAGAGAAAAGAGCTCAGAAAGTGCACTGCCAGCAGTCATTTTGGAAGGAGGCTTTCCTTCTAAAAAAAACATTTACCTTGGTCCAATTTCCCTCCAGACACCACTGTGCCATGAAGCCTCCAAATCAAGGTGTACAAATATTCTCTAAGCCTATTGATTGGTGCCCCCTACACTCCAGGGTGAGGCTTCCATTATTCACACCCTTAATCCATATTCACACACCCTAACCCAGACATCTTCAACACTCAGCCACCTATGAGGGCATGTGGCTTTGGGGGGACATCCAGGTACAAAACATAAATTCTAAGATTCATCTATGAGTTTTTGCATTTCTACAAACTGGTTCTTTTCTATTACTATCAGTCCATGATTTGGTACAATGTAATTTGATTATTCATTCTATCTTTTATAGTTGTATGTAATTTTTTTTTGGTATGAACAATCATGTAAATATTCCAAACAACTTTGTATGAGCTATTGATTCATGTGCATCCTGGACATTTGATATTTCTAGCCTTACCCATTTTACTGAATAGGTGTTTGTATACCATTATGGTTTAACATCCAATTTTCTGATCTCTAATAATGTAGATTACCTTCTTTATAGAACTAGTGACTATTTGCTTATCTTTGTAAATTGCTCAAAGATTTTAAGTATTTTAAAATCAGATCCTTATCAATAATTTATAAATATTATTCATTATACTTTGCTTAGAGATCCCTTACCATATTATAGGGCAAATTTTACTCTCATTGGGTAGTTAGCTTGTATTTATTTATTTATTTTTTGGCATTGCTGAGGATCAAACCTATTGTTACTCTACCACCAACCCACATCCCAAGATTTTGTTTTTAATTTTGAGATAGTGTTTGGCTCTATTGTCTGGCTGACCTTGAACCTTTGATCCTTCTGTGTCAGCCTCCCGAATACAGATATTACAAGTGTGGATCACCAACCTGGTTCTAAATCTTAGTAAGTAGTCATTTTGACATAATTTTTTAATTTTCAGAAATTTCAGTATACCAATATTTTACTTTAATATTAATATTAATACTTTGCCATTCCTGCCTAGAATACACTTGGCTATTGTAAAGTTTTACTTTCAGACTTCTATGCTTTGAATCATTTTTTCTTTACTTTTAACTAATACATAAAAATTATACATATTAATTATATACTCTTCAAAAGTATAAAATGTGTGATGTTTAAATGAACTTACCTATTTTCTCAAGCATCTGTCAATATCTTTGTGGTGAAAACATACAGAATCCTTTCTTTTAGCTCTTTTGCATGTATAGTACCCAATTAATGTCTATTGTCACACTAGTCTGAAACAGCACCACAGAACTTCTTGCTCCAGTCTGACTATAACTTGGTACCATTTGGCAACCTTTCCTTAACGCTTCCTCCCTACCACCCTTTCCATCTTCTGGCAATCATCATTCAGCTCTTGAGTTTTATAGATTTTAATTTGAGTTAGGTGAATGTAGGTCATATTTTGAAAGTCGGCTGAGGAGTGTATATTTGGCAGTCCTGTTCTGCAAAAGTGAGGGAGAAAGGAAGACATTTTGAAATGAACAATGCCTGGATATCATAACCAATACACCAGAAGGAATGCATAGTCAATAGACTGGCCTAAAGCTGAAGAGATTCTCTCAGATCGACAAATGGGACACTATACAATAACTGAAATTTATATTAAGATACAGAGATGCACTGTTCAGCTTTCTTGTTGCTAAGGAAAAAACCTAACACCTACACTTTAAAGTAAGATGTTTGTTTTGGCTCATGGTTTGGGGGGATTCAGTGCATGGTAGCTTGGCTACAAGGCAGCATCAGCATGGAGGAAGGGCCTGGTGAGACGGAATCACTCCTTGCATGGCCTTAGGGAAGCATATCAGTAAAGAAAGCACACCCGTGGGCAGTAGCCTTTCAAAGGCAAGGCACCAGTGATCCACCTCTTTCAACTGCATTACACCCCCTACAGCATGTTCCTCTCTGAACATCTGTGGGTTGGTGCACTAATGAGACTGCATTACATTCAAGATCCACTCTCCTGTGCCAAAGAAAAACATCACAGGGAAACTAGAAAATATTTTAGACAAAGGAAAGTGAATATATGACAAACATAAACTTATTGGACACAGCAAATTGTGGTAACAAAGAAATGTATAACTTTGGATCTGTGTATTAGAAAGGAAGGAAAATTTCAAATTAGTAACCTAATTTTAGAGTAAGCGCAAACTGAAACCCAGAGCTGACAAGTAGAAGGGAATGACAGAGACTAAAATTCAGATAAATAATGAAAAGAGGAAAACGAAACAATAAATCCAATACTTATTGTTTCACAATTTTTAAAAATTCTAGTGAGCCAATGTCAGGAGGATATTAAAAGTGTCATATATCATAACTGACTACAATTTATTCTGGAAAGGAAGTAAGACTCAACATTGAAAACTCAATCAATACAGTAGCTCACATTAGCAAAATGAAGTAAAACTACATAATCATCTCAACTGATGCAGAAATTTTTAAGAATTAAGTAAATTCAGGATCCTTTTATGATGATGCGCTCAATAAAGTGGAAATAGAAGAAAACATCTTTAACACACATTTTCCATGCGTGTTAGTCAAACACAGCTAACATTATACTATAAGATGAAGAAAATGTACGAGTGCACTGGAGATTAGAATCCAGATGTAAATGATTACTTTTGCTGTTACCTAGGCAAAGGCATTAGAAATCGTAGTCACAATTAGCTAAGAAAAACAAAAATAAAAGTAAGAAATATATAAAAATAGAAAAAGAAGCAAAGGCATTCTAATTGGGAAGGGATGCATTGAATTATTAACACAGGAAGCCCTACAAATTTCAAAATAAAAACAAGAGAGCTGCTAAACCACTTCCCTGAAGTTTCAGTATACAAACCCAACATCACAAAATGAGACTTTCACACAAAAAAGTTCTGAAAAAAAGTAAAGAAAAATAATCTGAGATACCAACAGAAAGCATAAAATACTCAGCAAAGTTTAATAAAGGAGGTGAAGCAGTTTTACACGGAAATTTGCAAAGCATTTGTAAAGAAATTAAAGACAATAAAATACAAACACACCCAGGTGTGGTGGCACACACCTGTAATCGCAGCACTCAGGTGGCTGAGGCAGGAGGATTATTGCAAATTCAAGACCAGCCTAGGCTACAAAAGTGGGCTCAAGGTCCGCCTGAACTAGATAGTAAGACCCTCTCTCAAAAAGAAAAAAAAAAGGGAAGAAATAAAAGCACATCCTTTGTTTAGGTATTGAGAAACCAACTTTTTAACATGACAGCCTGTACATAAATGTAAATAAAAATACTGAGTATATTATCTTAAGTTAACATAAATATACTTACATAACTTTATAGGTATTATACATATAATATAAACTACATATATTTTAGTTACTTGGGATTGTTTTCTTACTTTAAAGTGTGTTGCCATCTGTGTCAGTGGGAAGCTAAATTGCCTGAACTCAAACTCCAAATTTTGTCTTCCTCACAGTGGATGGTTATTGAATTTCCTGTTCATTTTTCTTAGCCTTCGCGCCGTTATGTCAGTTGTACTCTCAGCTGCACTTCCCACTTTGTAAGCTCCAGCCAAGAGTTTTGGTACTTATCAAACACCCTAGAACCCTCAAAGAAACTGGTGCAATCAAGAAGCCCGCTTCGTTCTGCTTAATCCCCAGCTGCGTGCTTCTGCACAGATTTAGAGTGCCATCAGACGGAAGGCCCTGCAAAACTCATGTTCCTCAGTACCTTTCTTTGTGATTTTCCTCAGGTTTCCCCCAGGTCTTCTCACTTGTCAATGTTTTACCGTGTGTGTTTTGCATTTTTTAATATTTTTATTCAAAACTCACAACTATCATCAGCAGGAGGTATGCCTTTAAAATACAAAGAAAACAGACTATAATTCACCTATTTATTTATATATTTGAGTACATGTGTGGATCAGAGGTAGACATTCTCAAGCAATGATGTTTATAGTCTGAATGGGTGACAGCCCGTCCTTTATAAAAATTCACCATTGAACCACTGATAGCTGTTGCAGGCTCACCAAACAACAGTATAGTGTGACCTTCTGATTCCCAGTGTCACCTTTTAGACTCTCCTGTCATGGAGGAAACAATTTTCTCCTTTAATGACTTTTCCCCACATATGGGTTAGCACTTATGGGACTAAGCCCAGCAAGCACAGTACCTTCTGCTTCCTGCCTTCCTTTGGTGATTTTTAAATCATATTTAAGTTTCCTGTATTCTAAATTGCATCAACTATTCTCACATGATTCACACATTTCTGTCATACTTCCCATGATGTCATGCTGAGGCTGAGCTAATACACAAGGACTTCATGCAATGATTGATATGCAGTATTTCTGAAATGCATTATAAAGTAATTTTGAAACTTTTATCATTTGTTACTATTTTTATTCAATAACATGAACTACATTTCTTGCAACAAATCTGTTTGCATACTTCACAGTATTAATATTAATATGAAATGCATTTTTCAGAAAGATGTAATTTATAAAGCTACTTGGAGGTTGTAGGATCTTTTTTGATGTACTGGGGATTGGATCCACATCCTTTGCATTGAATGTAATCTCCAGCCTACCGTATTCCTCTCTTTCTTTCTTTCTTTTTCTTTCTTTCTTTCTCTTTCTTTCTTTCTTTCTTTCTTTCTTTCTTTCTTTCTTTCTTTCTTTTCTCTCTCTTTCTTTCTAGATAGGAGTTACTATGTTGCTAAGTTAACCAGTCTGAGATCAGAATTTCTGTCCTCCTCCCTCAGTTTCCCAGAGTTCTAGGATTACAGATATATAACACCATGACTAGCCAAAATAATTATTTTAATAGAAAAAAAGTTTGTGATATCTATATGTATGTATAAATATATATGTAAGTGTATAGATGTATGCATACACTAATGAGCCTATGAAGTGAAGGGCATACATATGCATCACTTTGGATATTAAATCGTGAAAGCAATATGGCAATATATTCCAAATAACTTAAAGTCACTACTTTATTGTTTCATTAATTAAAACTTTGTAGCACTTAGAAATAAAATGTGGGGGCAATAATATGCTTCAACACAGGAGTGCTAGGCCAATCCAAGTTTGTCTCAGAGACAATCTCTTCTTTCATTTAAACCTTTATAGTAAAATAGCCACACTTATTAATTTATTTATAGTCTAGCAATTATTCATTTTTTTGGCAAATCAAAGAGTTAAGTAATTGGTACAAGAACAATATGTCCCTCTATTAGTTAGGGTTCACTGGAGTAACACATTTAATATAAAACATATATGATATATAAAGTATTTACAAAGTAGCCTTCCAATGGCTGCATGTAGAAGCAAAGCTAGAAAAAGGCAAACTGAGCACCTGTGAACTGGAGCATGTGAGATAGAGTAGAAGGTTGATGGCCTGGAGCTCCCTGGAGACTCTTAGGGGAGTCCTGATCAGAAACCAAAGGGTCTGAGTTGAAAGGCAGAAGTGTCTGTTCTAGAAGTCTGGAGAGAAGGAAGAGAAATGTCCAGTGATGTACATGTATAAACAACGAGCACCCACTATGTGTCAACTACTGAAACAGGCAGGGAATATGTGGTAGATTAACTAATTGTTCACTTGTAACACCCATCTGAACTGAATCAACGTGGTACTCAGTGCGGAAGGTCCACCTGGGAATTGTTACCAACAGCATAAAAAGAGAACTGGTGGGAACATGGTATGCTGTTGATTCTCCTGAAGAAGCTTGTTATACTGGTTTTCTTGATATAAATTCAGCTGTTTTCATTGTTGGAGGAGCTCTGGTCCACATCATGACTGAGGCTACAGTTCAGATCCTTCATCTTGCTGGAACAGACTTTCTAGCTTCACCACTGACCTTTGGGCCTTCCCAGCTCAGGTCCTTGATTCAGACTTGGATGAGGCATTGTTGTGGGCTCTCCACCTCCAGGTGGGCTCATGGAGCACATTACCATGGGCTCTAGGTTTTCAGCTGAACTCATAAAGGATATTGCTGTGGGATCCAGGCCCTCAGCTGGATTCTTTGGGTTTCCAGTGCATATACAGAACAACTGCACCCTTGTGCAGTTGACTCTTTGGGTGAATATTATAAAATAATCCTATAAATTATGTGTTCTCTATTAGATCTATTCCCTTGCAAGCCCTGACTACAACAGAATAGATGTGCTTAACATAAATAATATAAAACAATCTTAATAAACATTTCATTAAAGATTATAATGTTTCATACTGTATTACTTAATCTTTCTCTTCCATTGTTTCTAAACTTTGGACACTACTCCCATTGCCAGTTTCTTCTTTCTTTAATCTGTGTTAGTGTGTATCTACAAAGTTCCCCGCAAGTCCACAGCCTGGTACAATGGGCAGATCATGTGAACATTACGACATGGGGACTGATGGAAAGAATTATGTCATGGTGGTATATTTGGAGTCCTCTCTGTGCTCTTTCTCTTTGCTTCCTGACTGCGATGAGGTGAGGGACTTTGTGCCTCTCCACAGGCTGCCACTGTGATGGTCTGTGCACCACAATCCCAAGGATGACAGAGCCCACTGACCCTGGGCTGAAACTATGAACTGGGATAAAACTTCCCTCCTTTAAGGTGATTTTCTCCAGTATTGCTAACAATGAGAGGAAGCTGACTGATGCTTCCAGTTAGCAATAAAAAAGTGTTGCTCCCACACTGCCCTGAGACAAAACATGAAGAAGAGGCCCAGCTGAGTCTGTGTTTCCAGGTGTAAGTACTACGAGCAATGGTAAAGCTGTCTTTTGTGCTCCAGGCTGTATGGGCTGCCAGCTGTAAACCACTAGCTAGCTCAGTTGATCTCACTGTGGAAGTAGCTCTCATTGGAGCCCTGTTCAACTGACTGACCTGTAGAATCAAAAACTGTAATGAAAATGATAAACTATGTTTGTAAGTTACTTAGGTTTTTTGTTAGTCTGTTTTGATCAGTTACAGGCACAATGCCATTTTATAGTAAATAAACTAGGTGAGAAAGCATTGAGAAATTTCCTAAGCTATTCAGCTCTAGCCAGTCTATACCTGAATCTGTTAATAAAACCTTTGTTATGAGTTTGTCTGAATTATCTGAAGGAGTATTCTAGCAAAATATTTGGGGTAAAAATATAGGTATAGTTGCTGGATATATCACATATAAATACAAGAGGTCCAGTTCAAATTCAATGTCAGCTTGATTAAATGAAACGTTTTGTAATAATTATGCCTCAAACCATATTTGGTAATTATTTAAGATAAAATGTAATTTTTGGATGCCCTTCATTTTATCTGACGAACTAAACACAAAGAACAAATTTAGCATGAGTTGAAATGTTTCGTGAGGTCTGAAACTCAGTGACTTAATCTCTAAAGCAAAGACTTATTTCCCTAGTGGGAACATGGTTAAAGGGAGCTTGGACTTGGTGGGCTTCTAACTTTGTTAGGTCTTAGTTATTCAGGAAACACTAGTTCAACTCTCGATAAACTCATTCCCATTCTGTATTTTGGCCTCTTTTTCTATATACTAAAGCCTGAAAATTTGGCTTTATTCTTTTTAAAAATAAAAGCATGGAACTGATTTATTCAGAAATAGACAAGTAGATATTACTAAGTGCTTGCTCGGTCTTGCACTGTTTGGGAAAATATATCTCTATCTCTATCTAAATCAGATAATATACATATATTCAGATAAATTCACGTTCAACTTTATAGAGCACTATTTTAACATGACTGAATTTGAATGTTTTGAAGTAGTTCTTGGCATTATCTACACTTTGACACACAAAAGCAGAGGCTGCTTGAAGCTGAGGTACTTGGTAGAAACTTGCAAGAAGTAAGCACACTCAAGGAAGAAATGAAAGAGGAAGGCCGCCTTTGAAACCTCCGCCATGCCCAAATAGATGAAAAATATCCGTCTTCACCTTGCCCTGTCTATAAAGAAACAATGATCTCCTTTTGAAGAAGGACGCCTTTGGGTACACAACTTTCAAATTTGTGACACCTGAAGAAATCTTCTTAAACTGTATTCTTTTCTGTGAGACATAGTAGGAAAAAGTCACAAAACTATAAAATATCTCAAAAAATTTTCTCATAGATATAAAAATGATGAAACATTTAGGGCTGCTTTCCAATTTCTCTTAGGCCACCATACTTGAGATAATCAAACTGAAGCCCATAGAATTTGAGTCAACTGAGGTTATATAGCTCATTAGTGTTAAATCAAATCAACAAGTATTTTCTGATAATTGTTACATGCTTAGCCCTCTGTAAGGCAATAAATAGTTTATTCAGACATTTTGTTAAACAGATTAGAAGAGTCTACCGAGGTAGTCAGAGCTTGCATGCAGCAAGCTGTTATGAAAAATGAGTGTACCACTTGATTATAAGCCTAACAGAGCAGTTTCATGTATTATGTATACACTGGTGCCTCCTAAATCCATAATGTCAGCGCTTTGTGAGTTTTGGATCCAACATTCTGCTCTGACTTCTGACATCTCCATTTTAATATGTTGCATTTATTCCAAATTTATGTTTAAAATTCGTACAGTCTTTTGCATTTAGTTCTTCCACTGCACTCAGGAGGCTTCCTCGCCTTCCCTCCCCACAGTTTCATAAGCAAAAAAGGTAGGAAGTGGGATGCAAATAGATTATTGTTTCCAACCCTGGTTGTAGACTAACATAATTTTTGTTTGATTTTTAGCTTGAAATCTCAGGTTACCTAGTTATTGCCTGTGTCTGGGGGAACAACTGTGCTCTCTGCCTAGGATATCCATGGAGTTATTTCCTGTGTCTGGTGCACCCTGACACCTCCCAATCTGGCTTCCCTAAGAGCAGTTAAAACCAGAGCCATGGCCATGGAGAAGGACATCATAGGAACAGAGAAGAAAGATGTAGGAAAACAAATGGAAGGAAAAGAAATTTTTATTTGGAGGTGTCTTACTAGGACCAAATACCCAACACCAGCACTTCAGAGGAGGAAAAGTTTATTTTGGCTCATGTTTCAGAAATTTCAGTTGCTGTGTGGTAGGCTGCACGGTGGATGGGCCCGGCGGTCAGGGAACTGCTCATGAGGTGGCAGCCACGAGGCAGAGAGTAATGGGAAAAGCTACAGAAGCGGACACACTGTCCAGAACATGGCTCCAGTCACACACATCTGACCAGGCCCCACCTCCGACACCAAGCCAGATCAAACTCCGTGATCCCAACACCTTCTTACAAGCCCAACTTTGAAAGCATGAAGGTTGGGGTGGGAGCATCCAGATATAAATGATAATTTGTTGGATTGTATTTGATGAGCTTAATTTTGCCTCATTCTATTGCCGTCTTCTCAAGAATAATGAACAAAAGCAGAAGCATCTCTTCAGAAAATCCAGTCCCCTGTAACACAATACTGCCTGCTGCCGATGTTCTTACAGTTGGTACATATGAACATATATCATCACTGTGGTTTGTCCAATGGGCCTTCTAACTCTTTTCTCTAGCAAATTGTATTGTAAAGCTTCTACAGTGACATAGTTTGTGATTCAGATAATCCTTCTAGGACAGCACAAAGCACAATGCACATCATTTATTAAGTTCCTTATGTCTGTCCAATGGTTTTGGTATATTGTGAGAGCCAATTTACCCCTATATTGTCCCCTAGGAGAGAGCAATATATTTTTTCCTACTTTCCCATATATCCTGGGTCTTGATTGACCTCAGAGGGCTATGACAAAAATAATGGCTATCCTCTTTGATTATCTGTCTTTCCAGTTTTTGTTCTTCAAACCTCAGCTGTTAAACATCCAGAAGAAAAGGTTAATGATATTACATTGTAAAGAAGGCAGTAAGCTTAATATTACTATGTTATCTAAATATCAAGCACCTTAGAACATAAAGTAGAACCATTATTTTCTAACAACCTTGGATGTTGCAATATTTGAATCATGATAGATTGTTAAGAGACAACAGTTACATATTTATATTGCAGCATGACAATCATGGTGACATTTTGTAACAGTTAAATTTTCATTTTGACATATATAACTTTTAAAGTCAATCGTCTCTCTCTCACACATAAGAAAGTTTTACTTAACTTTTAGATCTTTAATGGGACATACATTACTTAGGATTTTGTTGAAGGCAGCTATCTGAATCTGAAAGAAAGTTCTGTCACTACAAGTAATCCTCATTTCACACTTTGAAAGACCTGCAAGTCTGAAGACATGAATACATTTACTACACTAAAAAAAAAAAATACCAATCATCATAACCATGCGAAAACTTTTTTACTAGAGCATTTTTAAACCAAAAACCTTATGGTCTAGAAAACTTGATCTTTTGACAATGACCCGTATAAATATATCACAATAGTAATGACAGTTATTGGGGTTCTCTCATATGACTCTTGAGACCCTTGATGTTTCTCCTTAATGAACAAGAAATGGATAATATTTCCAGGAGCTGCTTTCTTACTCATCAAGTGGAGTCCTGTCCAAAAATTTCTCCTCAGTTTAAGGGATTTTTGTTTAATTATCTTAACAGTTTTTTGATGTCCTATGAGAAAACCAAATTTTATATCATTTTGACCAGCTGGCAAGCCAGATGGAGGCAAGTTTTTTAAATGTATAATCCCAGTTAAATTATGAACACATGATCTGAAAATGCAAAAGAAAAAAGGAAAAGAAAAAAATTGTTGAGCTCAAATAAAAAATAGCTGTTCATAAAATGGACAAGTTTGACAAAAAATGAGTATACAGCTTAACAGATTGGACAAACAGACAAACATTTGAAAAAAATCAGTGTGCACTCAAATGTATTTTTGATCAAATTGAACTATAGTAACTCTTTTACAATTTTAGGAATTTATAATTATAAATAGACTAGTCAGATATTTTTGTACATAGGTCAATAATCAGAGATCTCATAAGAAGAATATGGAAGGAATAAAATCTTTCATCTATAAATATAAATTAGATAGATAGATAGATAGATAGATAGTATTTTATTTTGCCTTAAGAATGAATACTGGTAGCCTTTGTGTCCCCTTCTGTCCTGTAACTTGCAGCTCAGTTATCTCCAAGCACACTACCACCTGCTCAGACCTTTGATTCCCATTACTCTCTCCTGGGCTTTCTGGGTCAGTTCCTACAATTGCCCCCATGTCTGGTTTATCCTCATCCTTGTCTATTAGCTGTAGAGCAGTATCAGAGACATTACTGTCATAGGACTGAGCATCAGCTTTTTGAAAGGTAGAACTAATTTCTTCAGGTCTGGGTCTGTGATGGAGCACTCTGGCACCCAGATAGGCTGATCTGTACACTCTGGAAAGACACAAGCATACCCTGAACCCCAAATTAGTACCGGTCTGGGTGCCTTCCATTGTCCAATATGAAGATCTTTCCAAGGACACTTCCTAGCTTTTATTCTTTTACCTGATTGACTTGTCTTTCTGCTGCTGTAGTTTCATCCTTAGTAGGAATTAAAAAGTTGATAATATATACTTCCAAGTGAAGTCTATTATGAGGTATGAATTTTGTAGGAAAGGATTCTCCCTTTTTTTTAAATTGAATTTTGAATGTAGGGTAAGCACATTCAACAATTCCTTGACTTTGAGGGTTCTAAGGAATTTCTACGGTAAAGGAAATATGAAAAACTTTATAAAACTCTTGCAAGGCAGCACTTGTATAGGCTAGGCCATAGTCTTAAGGGTAGAAGAAAAACCCATCTCCTGTACTTGAGTACCTGGGGCTCCCCCTAGAGGCTGCCTTCAGCTGTGGTTCCCACCGTGCCTTGTTGCTGTGGGCAAGCCCTCGTGCTGGTGGAGTCTTGTTGGCCTGAGGGCAAAATTGTTTCCCCTAAGCCTCAGCATTTGGCAACAATGCCTCAGTGGGAAGGACCAGGAGGGTTCTGTTTCTGCCTTGCTGTCTGGGATGGGGTACATCGCCTCCTCTGCAGCAACAGCTGCCATTTTTCCCCTCTTGGGACATGATTTTAAAAAAGTGCTGCAAGCAAATCCTTTGCGTCCATTTCCTTATGACCATTAAAACACTCCTTAATGCAAAACCACAAAAGTAAGTAAACACAGGAATCAAGCATACAACAAACAATTTTATATACATCTATAGAATTAACTCCTATATACAAGTTCCTTGAGAATTGTTTGCCCCATGTTTTACACCTAAGGATATCAACATACCACTCGCTCTCCCTTCTGTTCCCCTTATTCCTACTTTTGCTTTGGTCCTAGTGAGTTTATTTCTCTCTTTGACCCTGGTGAAACTATTTCTCTCTTTGGTTTCTCTGGAGTTTATTTCTTTCTTTGGCTTCTTTCTTCCCAAATTTTACACCCAATGATATCAATATCAGTACTCCTCTGTGATTATTATTGATGCTATCAATGCACTTCTCCCACTTTTGCATGCACAAGACATGTGCCCTCACCCACTATTTCGTCTTACACCAGTCCTGTGCTCAGGCACCATATACTGCATCCAGCACAGCTCTTGAAGTTCCCAGGGGAAACATGGCAAGAAGATGGAGAAATAAAGAGACAGAAAGCTGAAGTCAGGTGGAGCCCTCTTTCTGCATGAGAGGAGGAAGAACTGTTTAACCATTATAGCACATTTATTTATACATTTGGTAGGTCAGTGTCAAGGGACACCTGTTTGCCTAACAACTCATTGCTTGGATTGTCTTAGGGCTTGGTGTTCTCTGGACTGAAGCAACTTCTTCACACGGCTTGCCTTAGGTGCTCTTCGTCCTCAGACCAACCTTGTCTGCCCCACAATGAGTGATCATTTTCCAGCTTCAGTGGCTCCCTACATGTGTAAAGTAATTGCAACAGAGAAATGATGCTGCTAGCAGAACAATAACTAAAGACAATCATAGCATTTAAAAAAAATACCTGCACAGTGCTAAATTTGTGAATTTTCTGCATCTGAAGAAAAGGAAGTAAATATGCTCAGCTTAGAAACCAAATGACTCCTATTCCTCTCTCCAGTTTTCTCACCTCTTTTTAAAATCCGTTACTTGTAACTAGGCAAAGTCACTGTCTAATTGCCTTTAATACTTTAAAACTACTGGATTGCAAGGTTTCATTTAACTATATAGAGAGAGCTATTTGCAAACTTAAGTTGTGTAAATGTAATTTCTACTTGTAGATCTAAGCTGTGGCAACCCAGAGGGAGCTAGGAAACTATTCCATACCAGCATAACAGATCAGATTCCTTGGAAAGTAGGAATTTTTTAACTCACTGATTGTAGGTCTGGTAGTATAAAAATGATACTGTTCACTTCAATTTTCCTGCAGTAATAGCAAGCAGTTGATTGTCACCTGCCAAGGGGTGGTCAATGTTAACTGTGCTTCTCTGATCTCCTCCTATGTAGGTTTCTTTCTAAAGGTCTTTACGTGGTTAGAGGTTAAAATTTAGGATATGGATGTTTCATTGCAATCATTTAATTTTCAGAGCAAGTGGAACGAGAAAGGAGTTGTTGACGCATCTAAAGTTCGAAATAGTTCGGCTGAAATTGAAAAACTAGATAAGCTTCGGTGCTTTCTAAAGGTACCTAATCAAGCATTATTAAAAGTCTTCATGGATATTTAAAAGGTGGACCATCTACTTGTAATAATTTTTTTTCTCTGATTCTTGCTTTGTGCTTCAAACCAGATTGCATTCTTGTTTATATATCAAAAAGTAAAATGAAAGCACAGGGGTTTCCTATATATCTTATACTTCTGTTTATCATTTTAAAATAAAAAGGTTTTCCCAATGAAAAATGAAGGCAATTGTAACAGTGAAAAGATAATGAAAGGAAGGTCAATATTGCAAGATGGAATAAAAACCAAAGTAATATGAGAAATGTGTGTGGCTATGTATACATGAACATTGTACAAAATGGTAAGACTACTATGTGTTCTGTGAAAATCCACTGCAATGGAATCAAGTCACATCACAACAATAAACTATGAAGAGACAAACATTATGAGCATAGTCTACAATCCTGGGTTTTCTGGGAGAAAGTGAGATATATCTATTATCATGAGATTTCTCTACCTTAGAACACATTAAATTTGTAATATATACTTAATTATGGTTGAATTAATTTATACTAAGACAAAAATAATGATGAGATTAATCTTAAAGTGATAAAGACAGTGCTGGAAAGAAGAGGCAGGACAATGAAAGCTATAGCCATACCAGCAATTAAATAACACTGTAAGCGGACTAATTTTTCTAATTAAAAGACCAGCAGAATGAATGAAAGTCTGTGTGCTATTTCTAATAGGGAGTATAGGACACAATCTTGTGAAACATAATACTTATGGAAATACTAGTAAAAACATAGGTGAGTATTTATAAGAAGAGCAGACAGAGCAGACATGATGAGATAATTAATTGCTGGAAATTCTAGTAATTTCATAATAATAATTCATTCTATCTACCAGGGAAATCACTTTAAGTTTTTATATATCAGACTATATGGCTTCAAAAATTTGAAGAATATAGGCTAGATATTTATAATAATCACATTGGGAAATATTAACATAAATTTCTATGTATGAGAAGAAAAAGAGAGAATTACTCTGAATATAAGGGGAAAATTAAGACATTATGAACTAGCACATATAACATAGAATTTTAAAACATTAAAGTTAGGTATATAATTTGACAATGAGAGAACACTAGAAATGAACAGCACAGTGATAAAGAGTAAGCCTAGATTTTGTTCAGATATTATGATTTATAAATGAGTTTTGGAAGAGTTATATTAAACACTATAAAATATTTAAATGGTCCATAATTTTAGTAATTAACAGTACAGAACTTTGTAACTAAATTATAATTATTGTTATATTTAAAGAAAAATATATAGCTCAATTAGATATGTCAGAAACCAAGAACATGAGTGAGAATATTAATTGGAAAATATTTACTTTATTAAATAATGAATAATAACTAAATAATTCCAAATAACACAAGATAATGTTATAAAAATAACAGTAAAATCTATCTTTATATTGGGCCTCCACATACAAAAGTGTTTTTATTTTTTTAGACTAGTGACTGATGACTTGAAATCTGGCAGAACAAAATAAAACATAGCCAGCTGGAAACAAAAACTGATAAAGGGAAGAAGAGAGAGGGAAAAAAGAAAAACATGCATAATCAACTAATGAAATCTACAAGGGTAGCACTGCTCTACACTCCGCAGAACTGAAATCATCATAAGAGAAAATTCTGAATGAATCTGTATTAAAATATGTAAATACTTATGACCCATGTGAACTTTTAGAGTAGCGTTAATTACTGAAGATGACACAAAAAGATAAAGAAGTCTGGCATTATCCTATAATGATTACTATTAGTTACTGTGTAATTGAAATCTTCCCATAAAATTTGACATGCCATTAACATAAAACAATAAAATGGAAAATGAGAAATAGTTCTAATCTGAAATTCATCTTTGTAAATATAAAAATATATATCCTTCATATAATTTTATGAGACTAATAGCTATATGACAAGGTCAGCATGAGAAAGAAAATTATGGACCAATGTCATTCAAGAAAAAATATATGTATAAATTCTATGGAAAATAGCAAACCAAATACATTAATATATAAAATATTACAAGAAATTTTTGCCATGCTATTTTATATGAAGAATTCAAAAGTAAATGAAGATAAATGATGAGTTTTTCTAGATTAACATATTAAGGAAATTTATATGATCATTAGAATAACTGAATTCTTATAATATTCTGCACACATTCCAGAATTAAAGAAAGAAAATATTCTTAGAACATCATAAGCTCAAAAGATCTTTCTATGATAAGGGTTATATAAAAAGTACTAGAAATATCATACTTGAATATGAGAGGATAACACAATGTATTTTGTTATTTTACCAACTTTTTGACATTGTAATAGAGGTCATAGCCAAAAATATGAACTATAATCTGAAAGAATTGAACAGGGGAAATAAAATTATTATTCTCAACTGATAATTTTGTTAGATGAGAATGAAGATGAAATATTTACATTGGTGACTTAGCAAGTTTTCTAGGAGGAACACAAAATAAGATGTTTTGAGATAACATTTACTATGGCATCACAAGATTGCATGGCTAAAAGTGAGTTAAGATATATTTTAAATTTATCTTTTGCAAATTATTTTATTGAGCAAAATCAAGCCTAATAAAAAAACCAATAGAATGCCAGACATCATTTCTACTTCTCCAAAACTTAGTGAGTTTGATCTGCAATTGAAATACAGATCCTCTTATTTGTTATACAGAACATTTAATTCCTTCTGGTAATAAAATATGGTGTTGCTGAGTGTTAGGAAGGATCATGTATCATGTCAATGTATTTATTTTAAAACAAATCTGTGACATATGTCATGTGCTTAGCATCGTACTTTAACTTTTAAATACTCTTTTCACCATTCATCATGTGAATGATTTAGTATAAAATTACTTAGTTTCTTGAAGTTCCTGTCATTTTTAAAATTAGCTTCTATGTGTTGAGTGTAAATTCAGATTAAAAATAAATTTACCATATATTAAATGAAATGTCATCCCTCTCAGAGTGAGATTGATGTGACACTTACTGGCGATGGGCAGAATTAGTGCTCCTAGTCAATGATGTATATAAAGTCCGCAGCACCTAAGGAGGTCTTGGTACCATACCCTACCAAGTCTCTGACTCATGGGATAACACAAGCTATGTACTAACCATAAACCATGAGTGGTTGCATTGTGTGATGCAACAAAATTCTCCCTTGGGATGACTTTTCTCATCCAAAACCACTGGAAGGAAATTTTAAACTAATAGTGAATATATCATAGGAGCAAAAACATGTAATGTCAGCATTCTGGGAGGCGGAAGCCAAGAGGGTCAAAAGTTTGAATCCATATTGAGCAATTGAGCAATTTAGCAATACCGGTCTCAGAATAAAAATATTAGAATGGCTGGGCTGTAGCTAAGTCAAAGATCCTAGGTTCAATGCCCCATAATATAAAAAAGAAAAGAATATGTGTCGGCAAATTAGGAAGAAAATTGGGACTGGAGGAGTAAGAGCAGGCAAGCTACATCCAGTAGCATAGCTGTGCAGAGATTAGGGGAAGCCTCAGTGTGCTAGAGTGGAGGCATTTAAAGTTGGCGAGGACATTGCTGAAGGAAGAGGTTGCAGAAAAACTCTTTAAGTCAACATTATAAGTTATGTCAATATTGGTTCTGGGCTTGATATTGGATATACTGAATGTGGTACTTCAGGTTTGTAACATGGTTGAGTACTTGCTAGGTGTGCTATGGTGCCTGGTGTTTTAGATGAACTCTTTTACTAAATTCTCAAAATGATCCTGCTGTGCTTGAGACATCTGCACTTCCATGTATATTTCAGCACTAACTAGAAGATGAAAATAAAGTCTATCAGCTGATGAATAGGTAAAGACAATGTGGTACAGGTAAGCAATGGAATAGTATTTAACCATAAAAATAAATAAATCTTGCCAGTTGCAACTCACGGATAGAACTGGTGATCCTTATGTTAAGTGAAATAAACCAGCCACAGAAAAAGTTTCCTCATGATCTTATTTCTACGTTAAATAAAATTTGTTTTCATATAATTTGAGAGTTGAATGGTAGTTAGCAGAGAGAAGTGGGGTGTGAGGAATAGGGAAGTTGAACTAGAGATACAGCAAGAGACACAGCAAGAAGCTCTGGGGTGCTACTGAACAGTGGGGTGTCTACAGAAAACAGCAATGAACTGGGTATTTATTCAAAAAACTAGGGAGAGGATTTTGAAAGTTTTTATATAAAAGTGATAATTATTTGAGGTGATAGATGTGTCTAATCTCTTGCAAGCATTATACAATGTGTCCATGCCCTGAAAAATTATATAGTGTCCCACTTAATGTATAATTTTTGTGTTTTTATGTATTAGCTAAAGATAAATTTCATTAAAATAACGCTGCTCTGATTCTTCCTATTTTATAGATGAGAAAATGACGCATTAGAGCTTCTCTCACATATCCAAGATCATAGTTCAGTAACTAGTAGAGTTGAGATTTCAAACTAGATGTCCCTGGTTGCAAAACCTGTATTCATGTGTCCATCTGCCAATCTCTAACAGCTGCCCTGAAGAAAGAATGCTTGGTAGGGATGGGAACCATTTTCGTGGGACCATAAAGACTACTGTGGATGTGAATCCTAGGACTTCCTATTTACAATTTCTCATTTATGATAACGGGCCCACTGGCCTCAGTCCTCTTTTACACAGGACTATTAAAAATAGTAATTAGATAGCATCTGTAAAATGCCTTTAGCTCCTTAGAGAAAGCTTTCATGTAATTCCAGAGCCTTATTATTCAAATAATATTGCAACTCACTGCAGATTAAAGTAATTTTGAAGAACCACACCACACGGACTACAGTATGCCGCCTAAACTGACGAAAACAAAAGCGGTGTGTTTGCTTATCTTTCATTCTTATCTCCTCTCCCACTTTAATTATGGAACACTGCAGGAAAGGGAATAGATAGCCTCACTTCTGAATATTAAATTCATTTGCTTGCTTGAGTCTTAGCACCTGATTGAATAGCAATGACTTCTTGAAAATGAAATAGCTAAATTACCTGAAGTTGGTTAAAATCAGCAGCTTCTACCTACGGAGAAAAATTGTAAACCAGAAAAATGCCTCTTTTCATCTTCGATCATCCTGTTCCCCTGTGCAAATTCTGTCCATCTCTCAGTTCTCCATTAAGACCTTTTGCATCTGCTCCAGGTATTTCTGAATTCTTGATCTTCTGAACTCACCCAAAGAAGGCGTTTACTCCCAATCCAAGCGGAACAGTTTCTGTGCCAAGATGAAGGAAAGGGCTCAGGAGAAAGAAGCCATGTAAAGAGCTCTTTCAGTGCATTTTCCTCTGTGCTGGGATGTGATTTGCCATTGTGCTATTTTCCCATTATAGAATCAGAGTCTATGAGTCACAGAGATAATAATATTTTTTCAAATCAAGTTTTTCTCGGTAAATTAAAAAGAGCAACAATAGCTGAATATAGTCCCTGAAAACTACTCAAGTACAGTATTGTCTTATTTCAGGAATTATTAATGTTTAGGGCCACTTTGAAGTCAACAATGGCTATATATACACATACTGTTTCTATACTAGATTGTGCTTATTTTAACCCCACAACCTTGTGTGTGAGAGTGTGTGTGCACACGTGTGTGAACATTTGTCTGTCATGTGCTAGATTACAAGGTCTAAGACCGTGATTTTTTTACCTTCACAAAATCTTGATAATACACATACACTCTCAGAACTGAACTGTTATGGATATGCTAATAATAACTGATCCATTCAGAAGTATAACCAGATGATAATTTTTAAGTTTATTTCAAAATATTATAGTATTTTGTTAAAAATTTTAACAAGGATTATTCAACTCTCTTATTGTTTATGTTGTCTGGACATGTGGAGATGTGCACTACAGGAGTCCATCTATACAACTACCTAACAAAATACATTGCAATAGTAAATTTAATAAATGACTTCAGATTAATTTGTACACTAGCTAGAGATGCATTGCAAAGTTTCAAAAATTGAAAAATGACTGTGCTATTGGAAGAATTCATAGGATTAATACATAAAAATGTGCCTATTAGCTGAATTTCCATTAGTAAATTACATTCTATATGTAATCAGTTTTCATTTTAAAGTATGGAAAACATGTCAAAAATAATATCAAAAGAAGCTTCTCCTCATTCCTAACTTTGGTTACTAAAATATGAATATGAGTTTAGTAGTGGTAGATAATACTTATCTTTGCATTAGCTAGTCCCAGGTGGTCATCTGTATCTGGGATTTTATTCTATTATTCCTGTATATATGCATATACCTTCATAATAAATCTATGCAGCTGTAAACATGTAATGACACATATTGAAATTCTATGGTATATCTCTTATTTTACATAATTATCTAAATGCTGTAGGACTAATGCATTTCTGGCATTTTCTTTTTCAGTAAGAAACATCATATTTTCATGTTGTTACATATGCTTCTCAATTTAAATACCAACATCTAATGTTCTTCCTTTAGGCACAATATGTGATTTGCAAACAATCATTATAAAGTAAAAATTTTCTAGTATTCCTGGTTTACTAAAGGTTTTAAAACAAATATTTGATAAGTAGAATAAACATGTCTTCTACAGTTATTCAACAAAATTGCATGACTTCTCTTTCAATTATAATATGGTCAAGAAAATCATCAGCTTTAGAATGGTACACAGTTACTACAGTCATTATATTGGTCATGTTATTCTCTTTTATATATAACTTAATTTTTTATTTTAAAGTGAATTTAATAAATAACAGAATAACAGCATAGACAGAAACAAAACAACACACAAACAATAAAAATGATACAGGGTATAAAAAGATAAACTCGAGGCTTTAATAGGTAAATCAATGCAACTAGAAAGCATACTCATAAGTGAAAGAAATCAGACCCACATGTGTTAACATCATATTGTCTCCCTAGTATACTAACTTGAAAGAGTAAATAAAATATGAAAGATACAATGGATACTGTGAAAAGGGAAAAATTGCTCAGAGGAAGGAACAAATGGAATGAAGAAAAGGAAAAAAAGAAAGAAAGAAGGAAGGGAAAATATATTGATTTTATCTGCTGGCAGTTTAGAAAATTTTAGAACATTTTTCATATGTTGAAATAGCATGTGAACATACCACTGGGCTGATGGGACAGTAAAATATTGATTCTGTAAGAAGGTTTAAGAGAATCCTTCTCTTTTAGTATAGTGCTATGAATCTTGCTGGCATTTTATAATGCTTGAGTTTGTTTATAATTTTTAACTTATTTGAATTTTTCTCTTGAATCTTTGCAGGTTTAGTCACATTTATTTATATTGACCAAGTTATAATGATGGTATGGTTTTAGAAAGTCGTTTCTTTTAGCATAAAAGGTATGGACATATTTTTATATTTGGAAGTGTCTTCTTATTTAGTACAGTTGAAATTTGCGTCATTTTGATGTGTAATTTTGGTGTGTTTGCATCTGTCTCCGTGTGAATGTGCTCAGTGGGTTGTTTCTTCACCTCGCTCTTGCTCTTTGCATCAGTTTGCCCCACAGTTTGCTGTTATTCGTCTTGTCTATGTTCCTAGTCTACCGAAGAGCACGGAGTCTGCAGCGTCTGCCCATCATTTCCATTTTGGAATCATTCCTGACAGCTGAATCATTACAAGGAATTGCCGAATGGAGACACTCGAGACTGCCATGTTCTAAATAGTGTCTTGCACCAAATGTAACGTTTCAACCCTGGAGAAATGTCAAATGGGTTCCACCATCACAGAAATAAAACACAATCAATGCCCCCTTGGAACCTCTAGGATGTGTTGGAAGCGATGTATCAGTACATATGCGGGATTTATTCTATAACTACTGGTACCATAAACGAATTTTATTTTCAACCTCTGTCACCTAAGCACATCAAATGCACTTTGCATTTTGTAAGAGGGTAATGATGTTCATTTTTTTTTTTTTTTGCCCAAGGGTAATGGCAACTCTATCCATGTTTTTCATAATATTGTCACAATTATGTAATTAATAGGCAATTAATTTTTGAGGTTATTAAAATTATCAATGAAGATATTTATTTCCAATACTACTAAAAAGAAAAGTAATTTAAATAATAATGTTTTAAAGATTTCAACTCATTTAATTGGTTATAGTTTCCTGAGGTTGTGGATATTATTGTTACTCTCATCCAATGATTGTGGAAATGACAACTGGCATGATAGTTTAAGGGTTATCACACAGTATTTGTAAACACACACTTTGACCTGGAAATCCTAAATGTATGAATCAATGTTGCATAAATAAAATGTCATGTTCAGAATATAAATCATATACATGCAGCTTTTTATTACAAAATTGCTTGAGTGGCACAACATAAAAATCTGAAAGCTTTCTGGCTATGCAATTGTATATTTTAGTTTCTAAAACAGATACTGATCAGTAACTACCACCTTGTATTATCATCCATGCTGTACCATTAGGCACAGAAATGAAGATTATTAGGGGTTGGGGGTATACGCAAGGTCCTGAGTTCAATCCCTGGTACCGGAAAAAAAAAAAAAAAAAGAAATGAAGATTATTTAGTAATGCAGTTCTACATTTGAAAATTCAATACATGCTTTCTATATTTATTTACTTGAAGAGGCTCAGATAAAAGTTTCAAAGAATTTAATCCAAATTGATAATTTTTAGTTGGGAAAATAGATAATTTTGGAAAGGTTTAAACATCTATGAATTTAGACTTTTGATCAAATAGATTTATTTTTATTTTCATAATAAAAACATTGAATTTGCAAAATTATAATATGTTTAATTTGTACTCAGGGTGTAAGATGAATCTAGAGTTCTTATACTTATTCCACTGGCATTTTCTGTCTTTTTCCATTTTAAAGTATTGTTAAAATATATATATTTTAATACTAAGAAATTCTACCTGAAAGAGAATTCTTCATGACTGGCTCTTTGAGTATTTTTTTATAACTTCTATAACATTTAGAGGTTAGTGTTGGTTTGTTGGTCAATAATTTAAACACCCATCAGATATGCTTCATTTATTAGTAAGCAACCTAGAACAGAGTTTGGAGAATATTAGCAGGCAAGCAAAACCTCAAAAGACATCTCCAGGAGCCCCTGGTCTCAATCTTGAGTTTCATTCCTATGAGAAAACTTTAACTGCTTCCTAGAGTCTATATATTTGTGATGGGCTGTGGCATTAATAAATTATAGTAGACTTCTGAAAATAAGAGAGTCATCAAAAACAGAGGAGTGATGTCCAGTTACAAAGCAAAACACATTTTGAACAAAAAGCAGAGAAGATGAAAAAAGAAACTGATATAGACTGATAATGGCAACAGGTGCGATAGTCAGCTAAATAAAAAATCACCATTCTTAGAGTTCAGATGATGTGTGTAGTTGAAGATATTGGCCATGGTTAATTGAAAACTTAACGTGAGTTTGTGCTGGGAAACCCAGGACTTGATCACTGTTCCCATCTGGGTGGAAAAACACAGTGTACTTCAGTACTCGAGGTTATCGCTCCTCTGACCCTGAACCCAACCTGTAGAACTCAGGTCAAGTTCTCCTTAGAAGGCATTGTCTTACAGATGTATTAGGGAAGATAACAACAACAAAACAGCATAGAATAGAAGTTAGGACATGCTACAGAGAGCAGATACATGGGTAACAAACGAAAAAGAGACTGAATATATTACAGTGATACATGCATACAAATTTTTATAGCACCACACTTAGTAGCTAAATCTTGAAGCAGGCTATATGTGCATCAACAGAGGAATGGGTAAAGAAAATGTGGTGTTTGTACCCAATGGGTTACTCTTCTGATGTAGTGAAGAGCAGACTTTTTTGCAGGAAAGTGGACGCAGCATGAGGCCACAATGTTAAGGGACTCAGACACATGAGCTTAAATACCACATAGTTTCTCTTATATTACAAACCCAAAATATAAATGCAGAACAAAATAAAAGATAGATCATAAGAAGTCAGGAGATTTTGTTCACATGGGAAGGGAATAAAGAGACAGAGGGAAAGGAGAGGTAGGAAGGAAAAGGGAATGAACAAGAATTAGAATGTATTATGAACATGTAGCAATTTCCCAAAAGGAATGTAAATACTACACAATGGAAACATCTGCCACTAAAAATTGAACACGTTACAAAGGAAGACATTATAAAATCTTTTTAAAAGCAAACTAAAATAACTACAATAGGAGATGAGCTTGGAAAACTTGAGGAATAATCTGAATGATTATAAAATAAGAATAGGCCAAATTACTTGAAGAACGAGAGACGTTCAAAGTCAGAAGTCAAAATGTTACATACCAGTTCAGTGGGTTTCCAGAGGAAGAGCTCACCAGCATCTTGATGCTGAAGGAAATCATCTGATAAGCAAGAGCCCCTTATTAAAAATTTTAGGAGATGAATAAATAAAAGCACTTCTTAACTTGATCAGTGTTGTTGCTCACAAATCTGTGGCCCTGAGCAACGAGATTTTGTAGTAATTTCCTGTGGAGAACATGATTTGAGTCACTACGCTCAAAGCTTCCACTCAGTATTGTTTACAAGGAACCGATGAATAAGCATTGAAACAAGAGAAAGAAAAGTGAATGGAAAGGAAGAGAAAAAGCAAAGGCTTTAAGACTGTGATAATTTATCTTATTATTGATGAGAAGGCAGTGGGATCTTCCACACCAACAGAAAATGAAGATCAAGGCAGCAATTAAAGTATAAAAGATTGCCATTAAGAGACTAATTAAAAGAAATCACAACTATTCCTGTGGAGTGGTCCACGGTCCATGGTCCATTAGCCCAGCCACCAACTTCTGGGGAAGAATTCTGAGGGAAAGAATTTTACATTTTTAATTAAATGACTTTTCAGATAATTATGTAGATGTGTTAGTCAAGGCAGGGAGAGAGAATACATTTTATTTAAGTTTATTTTATACTAGTTTAATATATAACTTTTAGAAATATTTGACCTAGGCTAAGTGGATTTTTACTTGTATAACTGTCATTAGGCTCAAGAATTTTTAGAGGTTAATATGTTGGCATATTTTTCTAACATCAACTAATCAAAAAGAAAAATTACTATATTTTAAATTATCAGAAAATATATTTGCTAAACCCATATAACATTCCCCCTGAAAATTATTAAATGTAAAATAAAGGTCATGAAATAAATTATTTGTATGCATCACTCATGTGATGTTATTAATAAAACCCTAAAAATTCTAATAAAATATGGGTGAAATAAAATGGTAAATGTGTCAGATATAAGTTACAAATACAAAATTAATAATGATCTGATTGTGTAAAAACAGTTCATGGTATAATATTAATAATTAAAGAGTCAACCATGTTAAATTATTAGAAAAATATGAAGTCCACATGAAGTAAATTTAAGTTTGGTTATCCCAAAATTTTTATGTAATTTTAATGCAAACAGTAAGCTTTGAATTTGGAACTGAAACTTTAAAAATAGCTCAGAGGGACCAATAGCTGTCTGTGCATAGTCAAATCTTTTAAGAACACTTTTCTTAGTACTTAGTTTTCTATATACAAAATTTGTATGAATTTGAAAAAATAGTGGAATATCCTAAAACAAAAAGAGAAAGATGGAAAAGAATAGGGGCAGTCCAGGGATGTTCTATCTGTAGACAGTAATATTTCATTCTAATGAGAAGTTGATGGTTCATTTTTTAAAAATCACTGTAGAAATTCTACTTATGAATTTGGATCAAAAATGTATTCTTTCTTCACAGCATCTGTAAAGGTATATGTCAAATCTCAATAAATATTAACATCAAAAGTATTCAAAGTTCCTGAAAAAATTTTAAAATATATGCATTATAAGAGTGAAAGTAACATATGAGAAGAATATGCAGAAAAATAAGATTTGTGTGTACAAGAGTATAAAACAATTTTATGGTTTTAAAACTGTCCTTTAGTTTCTTTCCCTTTTACAGTATCTATTGTAACATTCACACTTTATTTACTCTTTGAGGTTCTTACACTAGAGAGACAATGAGGGAAAGGACAAAAATAAAGAACAAAGAAGAGAAAAGCACATATATTTGCACAGGATGGCTAGGGTAAATGTGCTACTGATTTCTATTGGTTCGTTGAAAGGAACAGTTAACATTTAATTGTTTGATCAGTCTTGCAAGCCTGTATCTGATAATCTGAGCAACTACTTTGAAGGTAACAAAAAGAAATACAACAACCATTATAAATTTCCTCTCATCTTGTTTTGAAACCCTGTATTATTTTGTTGTCTTTGTGTGTGTGTGTGTTTTTTTTTTTTTTTTTTTTTTGCGGTACTGGGGATCGAACTCAGGACCCTGCACGTGCTAGGCAAGTGCTTATTCCACCGAGCTATATCCCCAGCCCGAGTTATTTTGTTTTTATCTGCTTTTGTTACTTTATTTCAGTTCTTTTGCCTTTAAGATGCAATTTAAAAAAACTATCATACAAACTCAGAAGATAAAAATATTTGGAAGAAATTTTTTGAAATCTATGCTATAAAGGCATGTGTATGAGTCACTAATTATACTAGATCCTCAAATGTGTGAGAAAAAGGGAAATGGACATGGAAAAATTGGAGGAGTTTGTGAGCAGGCAATGTATAGAAGAGAAAGTCAAAATCACTATCACCGAGTGACCCCGACACAGATCCTGAGATATCACTGCTTTTGTACACATATCTCAGAGTGTATTGCTTGATTTCTATAGTGATTTTGAAAGGGAATCTGTCAGTATCTATGAAAATTTAAAATATAAGTAGCTTGGTTCTCACTGAGTAATCTTACTTGTGGGACTCTTGTTGAGGGGTGAAATGTGAAGGCAATGAGTGCATTTTCATATACAAAAATCTTCAATACACAATTATCTGAAATACAGCACAACTACGATACAAGCAAACACCAGAAACCTGAGAACACTAAATACCTAAAAATATAAGGGCAAATAGAGTGACTCCATATTATGTAATACTTCCTAGTTATTTAACACTTTATTTTAGATCTTCTTTTATTTATGTGGGAAAGGTTTGGTGACTGTGACCACCGATGATATGCCGGCTTGAATGGATGAAGGGCTGTCTAGAGGACAAGGGAAGCACTCAGGTGTGTCAGTCTGTGACTGATGTAGACACCAGCAAATTGAGCGAGAAGATCCATTTGGATACAGGGTTCAAAAATCACAAGGTGTGAAGTCTGGATGGAATTAAAAAGGAAAAAGGGAAGGAAGTGTGGCTGTTCTGGAAGAGCTTCAGTGTTCACTGCCACTGTTATGGTTTCTGTCTGGATGTCCCCTCAAAGCCTCATGCTGTCTTGCGGGTGGGCTTTTCTGAAGCAGCTGAATCTAGAGTTTGTGACTGGTTCATTGTCTAGTTGGGATTGGGCAGAGTGTGTGCAACAACCAGCCTCACGTGGGCAGCCTGCATACAATGTAAGGGTGGGAAAGAGGCTTGCTCTCTCCTGCTCTTCCCTTTTTGCTCCTGCTGGTTTTGCTGTTTTCTGTCACCATGAACTGTTGCCCTCTGCCATGTGCAACTCTGCCTTGGAGCCAGCTGACTATGTACTGAACCCTGCACAAACTGTGTGCTAAATAAACCATTTCTTCTCAAATTTTGGGAGTCGGGTAATTTGTCTCAGCAATGAAGGAAAGTAACTAACACAGTCACTTTTGGACCTAGGTCTCCAGTTTGGTAATCCTTCTGTAGATTTAGACCAGTGACTCTAAAATGAACTCCTCACCTTAAAGCCTGGACTGGCTACACCTTTGGTCCTTCTTGTTCTGCGGCTTCCATCCTTGTGTGCTAAGCAGTTGCTGGATTTTCTGGCCCCCAACACACAGACAGCCACTGTGGATTCTTTGGCCTTGACCTTGTCAGTCTACACATAATTATACAGATATTTTCTATTATTGTGTTCTACTAGAGAAGCTTAATACAGTAAGAACAAGGAACTAGCAAATAAACCAACACATACTGGTCTCCATGTATGAGTAAACTTATGCCATCATGTTTACATAAACACAGAAAACGAAGTGAAAATACCTACTCAATTTGTTAAGGTTGTATTGCATATGTTGAAGGTGAGAGAGAGAATAGGATTCCTATACAGCAGTAATGGCAAACCTTTTAGAGTTGAGGGCCAAAACTATTTATTTATCACAGAGTGTGAACAGTGTAGTTAAACCTGAATATTGGGATTTTAGTTCAGAAAAAAACAACTGATATATTAATATCATTTTTTAAAGAAAAGCAAATAGCACACATGCCATAGGTTTGTGCCACCATTGATATATAGCTAATAAAAATCTAAATTTATTATTTTTATGACACATGTAAGAATATATTTTTTGAGCAATAGGCAACTATATATAGTTGACCACTGCTTCTGGTAATTATCCAAAGCTAATAAGTGGAAAAAGAAAGACATGTTCATACAAGCTATTACTTATTGTATATTATATACAATAACAGACAAAGAAAAAAAGAGCCCTGGCAGGAGTAATTCAAATATGCAGCCTTAGAGGAATATTTAAGGTAATACAATAATATTGGCACTCTCACCCAAGGAGATTATAAGCCATGTAATGCAATAATAGACAAGTTAAAATGATATGGCTGCAAATCAAGCAGAATACAAAATTATATTTATACTGTGATTAGAATAAAGGTCATTTTTTAAAAAATCAGTGTTGAGAGCAATATATAGGAAAATGAAAACATTTTGTTTTGGCATGAATGGCAAGATAGGAGAGCCTTAGGTCAAACAAATCATTACATAGATAAGTGTACACTTAATATTGGAGAGAACCACAGTTTCAGAAAAGACAGGGGCCTATGAAATGGAAAACAGTCTCTGAGATGTGCCAACCTGGAAATTCGTCTGTTGTCTTGGTCCTGGGCTGGAGTTGGGAAGCTGGAGGGGCATAGAGGTGACAATGGAATAAGTATGCGACAGATATTTTGGACAGAGCCAGGGGAGACTCAGACAGATCCAAGGGATATGATGTGAATAACAGCACAGATCAGTCACCAAGCAAGTTGTCAACATATTGTGTCTTTTCTACTTAAAAGAGTCAGAGTATTACAACCCAGGCCATTTCACAGATACTTTTGTCACTTTGCTAGCAATTTTACCAGAAAGCAAAGATTTTGGTGAAGTTCCCCAGTGGTAGTCAATAACTGATCCGGTCTTGTGCCAGAATCTTGTCTAGCTTATCTCTCTGTGCCGAGAAAGAGAGAGTTCGCAAGTATGCATAGTGCATTTAGTTTGCGAGCGGAAGTAGCATCGCACAGGTATGCACAGTGTGCATTCTTTACTCTGATAAAGAAAACCTCCACAGTTTCAGCTGCACTGCTTATCTTTTAAGGGTGCTGCTCCCCAGGTGGAGGTAACTTGATAATTTTCTTCCTGTACTAATGTCAGACAGGCAGTGAGAGAGACAGGCAGTGAGAGAGACACCATAGTGTCCTGAGGACATCCGACCTTGCCGCTCCTCTTCGGGCCTGGCTTTTCCTGTGGCAGACACAGAGATACAAAGTGCAGACAACATGCCCAGTGTGGCAGTACTTAGATAACTGTCTCATTACAGCCATCGCCAGCAGCATCATTTAGAAGGAGGGTGAGATGGAGTCTGCGCAGCTTGGGAGATGCAATCTGACCCAAGAAAGGCTTGCCTTGCTGGGGCAATAAAGGAACTTGGAGAATTAGGTAAGCGTTCACAAGCAGAGATGCCACACAGTCAGGATGAAACGTGAAACATCTGGAAACATAAGTGGCCTTGCAGTAAGAGAGTCTTCACATCCTTGCAGAGATGTAGTCTATAGGACCAGCTGGGAGTCAGACGGGTAAGGTGAGAAGCCAAGCAGTGCCTCTTACCGGGCAAGGTTCAAAATCTTGGAGCATCAACACCGTATTTGGAAAATGGAATCATAGTTCGCTACCTAGCTCTAGCGGTCATGGGCACACCTTTGGCCTACTTCCAGGTGGACACGGCACCCATGTGTGTCAGTTTATCTTGATTCTAACCCTGACTGGATTCAAAGCTTCCTGCAGAAGCGATTAGATGGTTTGTGTACTGACCTCACCAATGGGCAGCCCCTCGAAGAATTCAGAGTTGAATGAGCTATCAGGTGTTGGGGACCAGTTGGATGAAGAGGGTTATAAGGGGAAAGTGCCCAGCCCCTGTGCCCTCATCTCTGATTCTTCCCCTGCTCTCTGCTCCCCAGACACCATGCTCAGCAGCTTCCCCCTGGCATGCCTTTCTGGCCTTGGGACCAGCTAACTATCAACTGAAGACTCTGAGAGCACGAAACAAAATGCACATCTCCTCCATTAAGTTTTAGGTGTCAGATATTTTGACCCAGTAATAGAAAAGCCGACCAATGCATAGTGCCTATGGCTTCCTTAGTGTCTCTATGTGAGTTTGGTTTAAGCAGGGCCAATTGTTTGCCTCGTACACCTACAAGGACATTAGTAGTTGGAGAATTAAAACCCAAAGTGAAACTTTTGACAAATGACAAATACATATGGTGAATATGGAGACTATCCACTGCCTCCTTCTCCTTTGTTGCACAAAGTGAGGTGGCGCAGTTTCTCAGTGGGTCCGCCACTGAATCAGGCTGTAATTGTCCAACATGGGAAATTATCAGCCTCCTCTTTTTCCTGCCTCATTCCCTCACATTCTCTTATTTTGAGCCAAGACTTTGTCTCACTTTGGGTTTTGAGAGATGAGGGACATTAGAGTATATTTTGGAATGAAATACTCTGTATTTCTTTTTTTGGGTGAGGGTACCAGGAATTGAACTGAGGACCTTCTGCTTGCCAGGCAGGCACTTGTGCCACAGAGCTATATCCCCAGCCCTAGATGAAATACTTTGTTTAGCCTGTGGAGCATTCGGCATTATGCCTAATGTGTTATAGCAATAGTATCATGTCATCCTCCTGACTGTTAGTGTTTTCTGGGCCTTGGGATGCTAGTCCACTCCATAACCATGGAGGCGATGCAACCATTCTGTGCATACTGTGTTTTGTCTCTCACAGAGAATTCAACCATAAACAACAGAAGGAAAAATCCTATTGAATTCTGATATGCAGTCTTGCCTTTTCAATAATACTAGGTCACACAAATTTTACCTAGAAGTGTGGCTGCCAGGGATAACCACCATATTTTTCAGGCTCATCTCAATCAGGTGTAAGTTACTAACACTAATGAGATAAATAAGCATTTTACATATGGCTTCCTGTATTCCTTTTAATAGCAAGAGAGGTCTCCCTCCTTTCTTATTCTTATTTTCTCAGATAGGAATGTGGGGTACACTGCGGAGTTCACTTAGACCATGTAGCTGACAGCTGCCCCGTGGGGATGTGGAGATAATCCGAGAGGAGGAAGCAGGTGCCCTGCTGAGGTAGACTCCTCACTTGCTTTGGGCTGCTGTGCTGAGACTTTGGGATCCCTTTATTTTGAGTATCAGTCAGTGAAACAGATGAACCTACCACATGACTAGTGTTCATGAAAAGCTGGGAGTACATGCATTTAGAATACCCAAGCTAACACCTGTGAGCACCTATGGATTTATCTGGGAGTAAATCCATAAGAAAGAGCAAAGCCATAGCACTACATTTCTTTATGGATTTCTTTCATAAAGTATGAAACATGATGTAGACATTTGTCTTTTAGTTACAAAACAATTGTTCAGTTTTAGCTTCAAGATCCCAGAGTTTTAAACTGTCATGATTGTAGATCCAGCTTTTGATGATTTTTGTATTCATTCTTGTTTCAAATGATACATTCAGAAAATAAAACACTTAGCCCATGGACTTTCTGGCAGTATTCTGGGCCAGGTATCTGAGGGTATGGCCAACTAAAACAAAATAAAACCAAAAGAGCAACAGTTCAAAACACAAAGAAACTGCATCTTTAGAAAAGATGTTTTTTAAAGTGTATGAGGTTAGGGAAATCTCTTTGGCCTTTAGCCAAACAGCCCATAACACAACAACCACATAACCCTGAAGCTGTAGCAAAAAGCAGTGGGATGAAATGCAGAAGGCAGGGGAATTCCACGGCCAAAACCACCTCAGGACTGTGGTGTGGTAAGGAAGCCCCGGCCCTGCGGACAGGCTGAAGCCAGTGCAGCAGGTTCTTCCAAACACACCACGGGGGTTTCAAGGCCATTGACACACTCATTATCAAGTGTTCTACGGTGTCCACAACAATCAATTTAGTCACTTAGGAGACTCAGAGATTAACATTAAACACAAATAAACACAGAACAGAAATTGAAACATCCTTCCATGAAAGTTTACCAACACCCAAATTTTCAGATATTGGAATTACTGATTTTAATTAAAAACTGGTTTGTGTAAATGAGTACATTAGTAAGCAACACATCCATTAAATAGTAATGGCAATTTGTAAGGGAATCAGAAAAAATTGAAAGCGTAAGAATAGAAAATACAGTTGTACATAATCCAAAATAAAATAAATGGGATAAGTACAAACTAAATGTTGTTCTGTATAAAATTTGAAAACTTTTACTTTTAGTAGTTGGTATGTATTTTTATACGGAAAATAAAATAATTTTTAGAAAAAGTATTTCAAAATTCAACAAAGTGATTTTAGGTCTACAGAAAAACAATCTGTATTTCTAGTATTGGTAAAGACAATTTATAAGATAGAGTTTAAATTAGGTATACCAATATAAATTGACAATAAATAAATTTAATGATATAAATGCCAAAAATAGATATAATCATATCTTTATTGAACAACATTAAAGAATCTCTAAACAATTAAACAATTTTATCATGTTTTTAGATATAACAACACATTAGAGTATTTTAACTTTCTCCAGATTTATCCATAATTATTCGCACATTTATTCAATATGTTAAGTGTTACTTTTGGGAGTACAGTGACATGCAGATGACAAAAATTGGGTGATTGAGTCAAATCCAAGAATGGGGAAAACTCTTGCAATGTGGCAAGACATATAGAGTTGTGTAATTAAAACAGCTGTAGACAAAGATTGATACACTGACAAGTAGAACACAGAGAGGAACAAGACTGAGACCCCCAGATGATATGAAACCATAGAATATGATTAGAGCTGCGTAGGTCAGTAAGGGAGAGAAATGCCCTTCAATAAAATGTCTAGTTCTTCACATATCAAGTTAGTTGGATAGTCATTTTATACTACTTGCAAAATTAACTCCAGTAGATTAAAGTGTTCTTTTCAAAGACCAATTTTGACATTTTAAAAAGTTAATATAGAAAACTATTCTGCTGCGTAAAGACATGTATTTTAAACGAGATATAGAAACTCAGGTCATAAGTGGAAAGGTTGATATTTAGGATATTGATTAGAAAAATGCAATGTTAAGGCAATAAAAATTGCAAATCCTAAATTAGCATAAGACATGTATAATAAAGTACTTTTATCTCTAAATGTAAATAAAATTTGGAAATCAATGAAGAATGCAAAATGATCTATTAAAACTAGATGAAGTATAAATAAATATTTCACAAAGGAGGATTTATAATTAGAGAAGTGGAAATCAAGATTATAATTAGATAGAATTCAATGGCCTTAGATTTTTAATAATTATAAAGTGTACTAGCACCCAATATTGAAAAGAAGACTCTACAAATGAATTCATCTAAGTCATTGTAGCTTGTTTGATTTGGTACAAAAAGTTTGGAAACTGCTTAGCACTGTCCTGGAACGCCAAGTTATATTCACTGATGTACTGTCATAATATATGTTGATCTAACATTTTCAGTCCCAATTGTATATGTTAGAGTAAATCTGATACATGGACACAGAAGCAAGAATTCTACAATAGTCTTTGTGTGAGTATGTGTGTGTGTGTGTGTGTGTGTGTGTGTGCGTGTGTGCTCTTTGTATAACAAAATATTGAAAGCAATAAATGAAAATTCAGCAATATAGCAATACATGGAGTACTTATTCAGTAGAACATACAGATAAATGTAAACAGCTATGGTCAATAGGAAGCAACAGTTATAGAAATATATATATATATTATTTATATATATAGTATATATGTATATATTACAGGAATCTTAGAAATGAGATGATTTAATAAAACTAACAGAATTGCAAAACTGTATGTTCTTCAGCTAATATATATTTTTAGAAAAATAGTACACAAATCTTTATTTTAGCACTACGGACACAGAAGAGGCATGGAGCTAAGAGCATAACCTTTAAACTGTGTTAATACTATCCTGCATCATAGGATGTCAGGTGTGTTTAGGGCTTCACTTCATTTTAGTATTTCCTGTCTTCCATATATACTACTTATGTCCTTCCACACACATGCAATATTATAAAATCCATTTACAATCCACTCCCCTGAGATTTCTGCAGGGTCAGCTTTACTACGGCATGCTGATATGGAAATGGAGGACTCCAGCACCCTCCATAACCAACTGCAATCCAGTGTCTCCAATGGAGATGGAGTGGCCAGACCTGAGAAACAACACAAGCTCTCTCTACTTTTTCATTATTTGTAAAATGAGATGATAACGCGTACCGTTTGGAAGGACAAAATATATGTATATGTTAGCTAGGAGCTATGAAATACTATTGAATAGACTCATGGATGAATAGATGTTGAATATACCACTGTCTGAGTCAGCTTCCCTTCACCAGGGTAAAACAGCAGGCAGCCACCCCCACGCAGCACAGAGGTTCACTTTGGTTCCTGGTTTCAGTCCAAGGTGAGCTGGTCTAAAGGCGGAAACAGCACGGTGAGATGTCCCGGGTGGAGCGCACCTGCTCATCATAGGGCAGCCTGAAGCAGAGCAAGGAGGGAGGAGGCCCAGAGGAGACAGCCTTGCAGGTCTCCATCAGGGACCTGCCTCTGCTGACCAGCTCCCCTTTCCTAGCAGCACATTTGGCTCGAAACGCATTTGTGCTTTATCAACTGATGAGAATAGCACTTCCGTGAACAAGTCACCTTTCAAGGTCTCATTTCTGGACACATGAGCCCTGGGAAAACATTGTAGGCATAAACCTGAACACCCATGTAGCCGACCTTGGCCACTGGAATTTTTCAGCTTAGTTCATATGCAAAGGTTTTATATATGAATAAAAAATGTTATAACATACTAAAGATTTTGATCTAAAATGTGTTTTACAGTGTATGTTTTTATATTGTTTCATATTATGACAAAAATGCACTGATTTAAATTTTACAAATTATTGTCAATAAATGAAAAGCAAAAGCAAAAAAGGTTTATATTGCAACACCTAGAAACAATTCTTATTAATATTTAGAATGTTTTCCTTACATATACATTGTGATTCCACAGTATCAACATAATAAATAAGCGGTCTTTCAATAGTTCCATTCAGCACTTTTGGGAAGGGGTAGCTCATGTTCAACTGGAAATTCTCTTAGGCATAGTAAACTGCTACATTTCTGAAAATCAATATAGAGATTGTACTTGTTATATATCGGATGCATTTTAAATATTTATAATTGAATTTTCTTCTCCTTCTGAACCTGGTTTTATACCTGCTTTATATCAGGAGAATGGGCTGATTACCTCAGAAGAACCCTGGGAGTGTGCAGACCTTACGTCTTTCCAGGATGGTAGTGTTTGCTTAAAAACATTGATAAATAGAATTCCCTCTCAGCATCCAACGGCTATGTGATCTGAACCAAATTCAGAGAACTCAAGAAATTTTTAAAGGATTTCTAACTTTGGTTTTCAGGGGTTATTCCTCTTTTACTGAATACTGTTAGGCCAAATAGAAACATGAATGAGAGTGAGGTGAAATGTTAAAAATCATTTTGTTTTTCAGGGTAGGAAGCACAAAGTACAAGCCAGGGAAATGTAACCATGAGACCTGCTTTGAAGAGGTCACAGGTTTTAAAGGAAGAGGTAAAAGAAGTTATAACAGCTTATCCTATAAAAAGGCCTTCTAAGATTTCTTTTGCTGGTAACTTTTTCATTCTCTGAATAAAAATCAATTGCTTTAAGGTCTATTTCCATCCTCCAATTTTTCTCTATTCTCTGTTGATATATTCAAAATGCTGAATACATAAATATAGAGGGAAAAATGCCACAATTCACATAATACACCAAAGTAACTTCATTTCCAGGGTGAATTGAATTGGGAAAAACTCATTTTCTTAAGAAAACTTTGTATCTCATAAAGCCTTTGTGTGCTCAGGAGTATGCTTCTGCCCTAAGGAGATGCTGGTGCCTCCTCCTGGGAGGCAGTGTGAAAGAAAGGAGGAAGAATAAAACAGAAAACACCCTTTCTTCTCACACAGTGTGAAAGCCTAGACTTTGTAATTGCGTCCTTTCCCTATTATTTCTGGGTTGATCCACCATTTTCTCCCAAGCAGAGTCTCCCTTCCCTGCTTCCCTCTTGCCTCCGCCCATGCAAATCAAACCTGACTTTAATTATCCCCGGCCTCCTCCCACTGCCTGATGGGATTGGAAAGGAAATAGAAAGAGTGTTAAGCAGCTTTGGTGGAATTTCATGAGCACTGTAATGACCTTTCAATGTGAATTCTTAGCAAAGAAGGAAGGATTTATATTTTTCATATTCTATAGGAAGTTGTTCTTTGTTATAAGATGTCACTTGCAATCCGTAGTGACATTTGACCAAAGGTGTGAAAATGTCGTATTTTACCACCAACAGATCCGGTCTATTTTCCCCTGTCATGGGATAAGGGGCTTTTCATGCATAAATATGACAGCTCAAGATGTTCTCACAATTGAGTTTTCTTTCTTTCAGTTATTAAATATTCAGAATGTTCATTATGTGCCAGAGCCTGAATAATATTAGTGGGGAACCTTTGTCAGAGCTTATATTATCATTATTAATATTAATCATGCGTGCTGCACTCAGTTTTCTACTTTGCAAACTCAAATGTCAATAGAATAAGTGAACCGCACCTTTTTTATTTCCCTCGTAGGTAAGGAAGAAAAAACAAAACCAGGCACAAAACAAGAAAGATTTTTCTCTTGGCTGTTCAAGCAGCAAGAGGAATGGAAGGACTCTTCCCAGCATCTTCTGCTAAAGAGGACACTTTGACTTTAAAATTAACATTGTAAAGTTAAGAAAGTCTGTCAACAGTTCAAAATGAAAAATGTTGAACAGAAAAAGATTTCTTTATTCCTCACGCCAGGGATCTTGCACTGCTTCATACTGTTTCAAGAACCTTAAACAGATGTCATTGCTGTCTACACACTCAATTCCAAATAAGTTCTTGATTGCCTGTCACCATGTTCCACGACCCAAAGGAAGGCAGTGATGTCTCCCTCGTTTGGAATCACAACCGTCTCACCTGCGCAGCTCACTGCACTCACCAGTGTGCTCTCTTGTCTTGTGCTGTAGCCCTGCTTTGGCAGGAAGGTTGCAGAGTAACAGCATAGCAGAGTAGTGGGCAATAGGCGGTTACAACTCCTGGGCCTCTTCTGTGGACCTCCTTTCTGGGGACTATCCATACATGGCATCACCTTCTGAGCTCCCAGTCATGCTTTTCCTTGTGCTAAGTTGTTCATCCCATTTTATCTTCTGGGAACCTTTTCACCTCCCCTTTCCCATGCATGTGTGTGGTGAGGTGTGCTGGAGAAGGCACTGTTTTTGGAACAGCTGAGTGATAGTGATACTTCATTGTAACTTACTATGTGACCAACACAGTCTGTTTACCAATCAGGAAATAGGAAGGAAAAACAAACTCTGATGGATTATTTGTATTCACTATGGTTCTATTTTTTTCCCTTTGCATTCAGTTTTGACATCCTTCAAGTTCATGCCACAAGCCCCTTCCTGTCTCATAGTTTGGTTTGATACTGGTAATGTCACTCATTCCACGCCTGCAGTGATATCCTGCTGGTCACAGGTCCCAGATTATTTTCTGAATTTTGTTCATCTCTGGATGCATTTCTGCACATATCACCAAATATAAAAAAAATTAAAACTTTTCAGGGCATTATTATAATCTGGACTCTAAAAGTCTTACTCTTATGTTGGGGACCACTATGAAGCAGCTCTGAGCAGGATTTAATATTAACCAATTGGTTTTTCTTATTTACTTGGGAGTTGTCTGAGTCTTAGGCACCTTGTCTGCAAATGGGCAGTTGATTCATAGTAAGTGAACCTCTATGAGTCACTGGTCACTGCTGATGCCTGTATTGGCCTGTGACACTGTGATGCCTCAAGGACAAGGTGGCCGCAGGTGAGGACATCTGGCTACTACTTCCATTAACTTTAAGGAAACTATGGCTTGCAGCACTGCTGTGAAGGCCTTCCTGGAGATAACATAGCTCTCCTAAATTAACATAATAATACTTGGAGGAGTCCTTGAAAGGATTCCTGAGTCCTGCCCAGATTCCTGCTCAGATTCCTGCACTTCTTTTACTATTCCTCCTCCCTTATTTGAAAAACCTAATAAAAATGGGCAACTCAAAAAGTCTTTGGCTAATTCAGAGAATATAGAACCTGGAAAGGAATTAGTCCCTCCCAGAAGCCCTAGAATCATATTTCATTGTCTCATTTTTTATTTATGCCTTCATCTGTCGACTCGCTTGGGAGACTGTGGGTCTGATCAGCCTGCATTAACTTAGGGTTTTTCAACCTGGTCTTCAGTACTCTTACTGGGTGATGTTTATTTATTCACATACATTCCTGCAAACAATTTACATATAGTATGGGTGGCCAGAGCCAGGGCGCTGTTCCAGACTTCTCTGATGGTGTGCAGTGTGACAAATGAAATCTGTGTCTGCCTACAATTACCCGTGCCAAGAATTTGAGACATCCTGAACTTAATACCATTTTATTTGATTGTGTTGGGGATTAAACTGAGTTAGTATGTCCTTAGAATTATCTTTGCTCCATTATGAGGAATGAATAGATTTCTTTAGCTTTTATTATTGTTATAGACAGCTGAGATAGATAGAGATATTATAGCCAGTCAGACAGGGCTGGGCCCTTGAAGAAGCCAACATAAAAGATAAGATACCTGTGGGCCAGACCTCAAGACAAAAACACTAAACAAATGCATCCACATACCTCCCCAGGGATGGACAGCAGGGATTGATATTCTAAATAGGTAGCTACCACCTTGAAGTGTCCTTGACCCAACCCCTTACAGGAACACCCCCCCCCCTCCACATTCATGCCTGCTTGTTACGTGACTGGCTTTCCCATTTGATGCCAGTTCACTCAGTCTTACCTGAATATTTATCCTTGCAGTCTTATTGGTGGACCATAGTTTTGTCCATTTCCCCTACTTTGGACCCACCTCACCTCATGGTTTTTCTCTATAAAAGTCCCTAGAAAAGACAGAGTCGGGGGTAACCCATTCGGGCCCCCTTCTGTCCCTCTCTTGGACAGAAGCTTTCTTTCTCTCAATAAATATATTCTGCCCTTAACCGCTGTTGTTCCTAAAATTCATTCTTCTGTTTTACAGAACACAAACTTGTCTCAGATATCATTCAGGTTGGGAGTTTTAGTTTCCTGTATCATTATGACAGCTAGATTTGAAAAATTCTGAGCTCCAAAACTGTTACTCATCTGCTCCTTCCTCAGACTTTGGCGCTTCTAGCTTCCTACTTTCCCAGTCCACCCTTTGAAATCATACTTACGCTCCGTTCCTCTCAGTTCCAGCCCCACCCATGCAGTCACAGCCGGCTCAGCCCAAGTCCTCAGTACGATGTTATTAAGGTCTGTGTATGTCAGATGTCCACAGATGAGCTTTCTCCCTCAATGCAGTCATCTTTTTCACCCGGGGAGCATCTTTTCTTTTCTAACGAAGGACTGATTTATTTTGTCAGATCAGTAAATGCAAGTGTTAGCCCTCATAGAAACATCTGTGAAATAATGATTTGTATTAACTTCAACTTTCCCTTACCTAGTCCCTCCTTCTGGTAATTACATTGTTTCAATCTTGCTTTTACAAACTTTTGTTCAAAAATTCTTTTATATAGTGTTTATGCATAGGGGAAAGTCTACAAGTTTTTGAAGTCCTGGTTTTTTTTTTTTTTTTGAGACAGGGTCTTGCTATATAGTTTAGGCTGGCTTTGAACTCTCTGTGTAGCTCAGGGTGGCCTCAAACTCACCACAGTCCTCCCGCCTCAGCCTCCCAAGTGCTGAGATTATAGGCATGCACCACCAAACACACAACTTTCTAGAAATGGTGATTCGGTATCAAATATTATACACACTTAAAGATTTTATTAAAATTTCTAAATGATCCTGCAAATATATTATAATATGTATTTTGAAGTACTCACAAAATACTATTTCCTAACATATCAAAATTTGATGTTATAAATTATTTTTAATTTAGTAAATAAAAATTATATCTTTCAGGGAATTTACAATTATTTTGTAAGATTCTAGTTTTATTTATGCATTTGCTTTGTATCCAGTCATGGATATATGTGATGTTTAATGCATTCACTTTTAATGAGTTACTGACTTATTAATCTAATTAACTTCCTTGTATTTAAATAAATTTGCACTTTCTTGTCATGAGCATACCAATTTGCCACTGATCTGTAACTCATTTTTCAGCTTCATTTATATGACTTTTCATGTAGAAATCTTGCATTTTCATATTATCAAATGTATGTCTTTGTGCATTCTGAGTTGTCAGTGTTACAAATTTTCATATACAAGTCCATTTTAATTTTAATATTTTCATGGTTACTTAAATATTTAAGCCATAAAGTCCACTTTAGTTATTTTTGACACCCACCATTTTTTACTAACTGAAAAGGTGATTTGATTTCACCCCTAATTATTAAGTTTCAGACAACCTGGCTATTGTGATATATTTTCCAACTGGACTCTTGGATGAACATGTCCATAATTTTCTTCTTTGCTGGTTAATCTTTTCAAGTGTGCTTTACAGATCCCGTGGTATTCCCAAAATGATTTTAGAACAATAGTGATGTTTTTAGTTTTGGTCTTCCTTGCATCGGCCATGGCCTGTCTACTCTCCCTAAAAGTTTTCATATTTTACTGTTTTGAAATATGTTCATTCATTGTTAATGTATTTTTTTCAGTGTTGTTTTTCTTCTCTGCATGAAGTGTGCTATATATAATCAATTTTCTAGCTAAATTATTTATAAAACATCTAGAACTTTTAAGAAGGTTTTGACCACCTCTTAGCCCTACTGCTTCCTCCTGTTTTGTTGGCTTCCCCCTCAGAGCGCAATGACAGGAGGGGAACGAGGCTGGAGGCTCACACCAGAGCTAATGTTGCTGCCCAGGTAAGTAGAGCTGCTACTCTCTTCAGCCCAAAATGCCCTTCAGCTAACCAGTGCAAATTGATGGAAAAATTATGATGCTGTGGATCTGCAATGGTAGATTTGTTTTCATTTGTTGCAAGAAAACTATTGGCAAAATAATATTCATGTATTATATCCAACCCCCAGTCAATTCATGGACCCAATTTCGTTTGTTATCTCATGTCTTTTACTCTGGGAGTGTTGCACTTCTTTCCCAAATTCTTTCTTGTCCCTCCCCAGTATGCCACTGCTGGGATAACTACTTGTTCTTCCTCAAAGCAGAATCTCAATAATTTTCTCTTCATTTTATCATAAAATCATTACATAAGATGAGAGGACAGATGCCACTGAATATCCAAAGAAAGCCTGCACATCAGGCTTAATTTAAACCTAAATTTTATTTTTTCTAAAAGGAAAGAATGTAAATATTGTATAATTCCCTTGATTCTTTTCTCTACTTTATCTATTTTCCAATGTTTTCAATATCTATGGTTTTCTAATTTATTAACCTCTCAGTTTATATATTTTAATTAACACTGTTAACACCTTCTGCAAGTGAATATATCCTTTCTTTGATCATTATTTTTCAATGGACACTTTCAGTTGATAGATTTGTAGTTTCTTGGAATATTGTTATCTTCACTTATTGTAATAAGGGCTACTGCTCTTTAAATTTTTAAACAAAATCCAGACTTATTACATATTATATAAACTTCCTATGCATACTGATGTGATGTTTACTTTTCTCTTATTTTCCTTTAATTACTCTATTAATCTATTAATTAGATTTTCATTGAACTTCAGAACTGTTCCTTCTCACACAGGGCTCTACTTACCTTCCTACCTCTTCAGGTATATTTGACTCATGTAAGGAGAGTGTCATCATTACGTATATGATCTTTTGTTCAAGAGTCTATTTTCCATTTTGCTTTTATTAGTGCTTGTTTGCACTCCATATGAGTTCAGTCATTATCTCCAGTAGGTAAATGTACATAATCTGTTTAACATTTTCATTCTTCCTGTGTCCCTTTCCCTCCTTCTTGCTATTTCTTAGCTCCCTTCACACTGGCAAAACCTCTGTCTCCCTGCTTCCTGTCATATCTATCTTTTATTTTTCTACTTAGTTTATTTGTTCTTTGGGTTTCTCATATAAAAGAAACCATAAGAAATTTAAATCTATGTGTCTGATTAGTTTTACTTGGCCTCACACTCTCAAGGTGAATGTCTCCTCCTTCCTGATATAACTCATTTAAAGGTGTTATGTATCTCCCCATTTCTTTTCTGGCAATGTCTTAGTTACTTTTCTTTTGTTGCTGAGACAAAATACCCAACACCCAAAATTATGGAAGGAAATGTTTGTTCAACTTACAGTTCAGGTAGGTTTCAGTCCATACTCACGTGGCTCCAAGACAGAGTGGCACATGGTACAGGGCAACTGTTTATGGCAGCAGAAAACAGCAAAGCAGCAAGAGCAAAAAGGGAGTATTGGCAGAGCAAGGCTCCCACCCTTGCTTATATTGTATGCAAACTACCTGCCCCAGAGCAGGTGCAGCGGTTGCACTCATAGCTCCAGCACTAGACCATGGATCAGTCATAAACTTTAGAAGCCTGCCTCATGACTGCATAGGCTTTGGGGGGGACATCTAGAAATAAACCACACCTGGTTTCCCAAAGCCTCGTGTACATCCCTTTATGCAGAAACTATTTTAGTCCATCTCTGAGAGTTGCCAAAGTCCTAACAGTTTCAGCCTTGCTAAAGAGACAAAGTTTCAAGCCTCCTCTGAGATTTAAGGCAAACTATTTAATTGAAAGCCCCTACATGAATGAAAAGTTAAACACTTCCAACATCCAATAGCACAAGATAAACGTTTCCATTTCCAAATGTAGAAACAAGGGTATACAAAGCATTGGGACCAAAGCAAGTCCAAAATCCAGCAGGGCTAACATTATGTCCTATAGTTCCAAATCCAGCATCTGAAGCAACTTGCAGCACATTGTGAGCTCTAAAGGGCTTACATGCCTCCACTTTTATGGCACATCTGGTGGTTACAGCTCCTGTTGCTTCTCTCTTATGCTTGCTTTCTTCCTCCTTGCAGCTTTCCTTAGACAATCCATGTTCCTGGCATTTCCAATCCTCTGAGGTCTCCTTTGCACCTTTTGCTTCACACTCACAGCTTCGCACACTGCCTTCTCAGGGGCACACTGCCTGGCCTCCCAGGCCTTCTGAAATCTAGGTGAAAGCCTTCTTAATTTCAGACCTCTTGCATTCTTTATGTGCCTAAAACCAGTGCCATGTGGATGATTCCAAGGTCTGTTGTCAGCTGGAGCAATAGGTAGGATTTCCTTTCCCTTGGTCATATGGGCAAGTGACTGGAATGCTGGGCACTTTGAATCCAGTTCTGAGGAACAAATTCTCTATGCTGCCACCATTCTGGAACACGGTGCTCTGTAGCTTTTTCCTCAAAGCAAAGTCATTCACCTTTGCAGTTTTGAGGCTGCAAAGGGTGGATACTTGCTGCTTCTTTTGATGCCCTCAGGCCATCTTTTCCATTCTTTTGTTCCTTCTCAGAATAGAGATCTCCTCAGCTCTATCTTTGCAATCCACAGCTCTACTGGAGCTTCCTTTCTGGCCAAGCTTACATCTTAAATCATCCTACCTGACTCTTTGCTCTTAATTCTCAGCATAAATCTGATTAAAAGCCCAACAATAGCTATGCCACTGACCCAACACTTGACTGCCTTGACATTTCTTTTGCCAGATTAATCAGTGCTGACCTTAATCTCAGTCTCAGGAAAAGTCTCTGGATGTGAGAAAAATGCAGACAAACTTTCTGTCAAGCAATGACACATATCATCTGGCCTCCAAAAACCAATACGTTCTTCTTCCCAGCAGAAACCTCCTGAATCTTAGTCTTAACCAGCAGGATTTCTATCAGCCTTCTGGTCTTCTGAGCTCTGACTAGAATCTCCCATACAGAACAAACAATGGTGTTCAAACTCTACTCTTTCAGGGAATATCTCCAATTTCCACAAGCCATTTCCAAAGGCTCTTGAGCCATATGGTCTGTTACAGTCACAGCAATGACCCTACTTCTTTAGCACCAAATTCTGTCTTAGTTACTTTTCTTTCATTGCTGTGGCAAAATATCCAATGCCCAAAATTAAGGAAGGAAATGTTTATTTAGCTTACAGTTCAGGGAGATTTCAATCCATACTCAGCTGGCTCCAAGACAGAGTGGCACATGGCACAGGGCAACTGTTCATGGCAGCAGAAAACAGCAATAGCAAGAAGAGCAAAAAGGGAGGAGTGGCAGAGGGCAAGACTCCCACCCTCGCTTATACTGTATGCAAGCTACCTGCCCCAGGACTGGTGTAGCACTCTCACCCATAACCCCAGCACTGGACCATGGATCAATCATAAATTCTAGAATCCCACCCCACGACAGCATGAAGCTATAGGGGGATATCCAGACACAAACCTAACAGGCAACTACAAAAATCCAATGCCCACACTGAGTCAAGAATGGTTTTCCTAAAATTAAGATGCATAACTCATAGACTAGGACCAAGGACAGTTCAATGTGAATGAAGCCAAATAGGTATATTGGAAGCTACAAAAAATGATTAAATAGACTGTGTTCTGTATCAAAAGGTTGCGAGGTTGGAGACTGGCTTGCACAGAACCTGCAGGGAGGCATTGCGTGGACAGCACATTCAAAATCAGAAAGCAGGAAAATGAGCCAATGGATAGGAGATAAGAGGCACAGAGAAACAAGAATCAAAGCATGAGAAAATTCCAGAATGCACAAAGATGAAAGGAAATAAATAATATTTTGGAAAGCTGACATCAATAGTGAAAGAATTTATTTGCAGAGTTTTGTTCAAATATGGAGAGTAAAAGTTGCCTTGAAGCAATAAAAAATGAATCTAATAAATGTTTCATTATTTGCTTATTAATCTAACCTGCATCATATGTAGTTCAAATTTTGAAGAAAAAAACTAAAAGACTGACTTTTTGCTTGGGTTTAAGTAACACAAGTTTTTTTAGAAACTGATAAGTGAAAGAAAATTATTCCCTTTGCTGTGTAAACTGCAATATGAAAAACTGGGTCAAAAGTAAAAGGGAGATTACGATTAAAGATTTTTCTTTTCATTTCTGTGACAGTTCTAGACACTAACTAAATTTTCTAGAGCATTTATTTCTGTTCTTTTTTCTTTTAAACAATAAAAAACCAATAACAAAATAACAACAATGTAGACAAAAGCAAGACAATACAAAAACAAAAATGATACAGGGTTTAAAAGCAAAATGATAGGAATCAGTAGTGGTTGTTATACTACATATGTTATCTTCAGTGAAGTTGCTTAGATTACCAGATGCAAGAATACAAGATTGATCAAACTATTAAAGAGAATTAAAAAATAATAAAAACATTAGAAATAATACAGAGCTTCACTAAACAAGATGGTAGGAATGCACTAATGGCTGTTATATTGCATATTGTTGTCTTTAAATTAGTTGTTCAGATTACCAGATATAAGCATGCAAAACTGGTCATAGTTTGTTTCTCTTCTTGATGAACTGTATTTTATAATAATTTACTAAAATAACTAAAGCATTTACAGGAGACTTGACCATGATTTGGGACTTGAGAATTTGTATTTGAATCTAGCCAACTATCCCTGATAACATAAACAAACTCAATTCATTTGTTAATTTCTGAAACACAACTCTTAAATGTTATTAATATTCTATAAGTACAATTTACCTATATGAGTAAAGCAAATGAAATTAAATTTACCAAAATGTAAAATAGTTATTGTGATAAAATACATGAGCAAGTTTAGAAGAATAAAAGATAAAGTGATTAAATTCAAATAAAATGTAGCACATGTTAGTAACATGGACACAGGTTTTGCATCTGCTGGTCAACTAAGGCAAAGTAAAATAAGGCAAATCTGGCCAAATGACCTTCACAATCAGCTAACTATTTTATTGTACTCTTAAATCTAGATTAAGTATAAACGCTAACTTATGTTTACAAATTCATAGTGACTGCTTACTAGAGAATAAAATATGAATGTGCCTAGCAATTAATTCATTGACTTTGAGTGATATAACTGTCAAAAGAACCAGAACTTTATGTCAAAGATTTTTCTTTCTATAGCCATACTATTTAGAAAAGTGAATAAAATATGGACATTAGGGAAAAATACGATCAAAGAAGAGAACTAGTGATAGGTCTTTTTAAAGCATAAGGATGCCTTTAGCTTTGTTAGATAATGACTGTAAAAGGGTATAGACTATCTGGTAAATTTTATGAGGATCTGCCAAATGAAGTTAATTTGCATTTTTCAATATCTGGGCTTTTCTTTTCGGGCACTGACAGATATGGATTGCTGACTTATTTGCATATCTTTGTAGCTAGTTGTTGAACACACCTGCGTACATGTCACAGGTATTAATTTGAATCCTACATATAAACATTGTTAAATGAAAGATTTTAAATCTGAATTTCACTTTTGTTTGTTTTTTATTTCTTCACAACTGTGCATTGAACTTAAAGTCTTCTCACAAAGCTACATCCCAGCACTTTAAAAATTTTTATTTTGAGTCAGTGACTCACTGAGTTGCTAAATTGCCAACTTGGACTAATGTTGAAATCCACCTGCTTCAATTACCCGGAGCGCTAGGATTATTAGGTATGTGCCAGTACGTCTGGCTTATCTTATAAATTTTTCAGTTTTCTTACTTTTAAAGTGTAAGAAATAACAACAGGCTTTACTTTAACTTATTGCCATTTAGCAATATGAAGCTCCTGGCTTTTCAGCAGCCCTTTGTTACACACCAAGAGCTCGTAACTGCTGAGAACAAAGAGCGGCTATGTGCACAAGTGGAGTGTGGGACTTCCACAGAGAACTGCTTGACTCCCCTGGCTTTGCCAGCGGCCTTGGTTTAGCCAGTTGAGGTCACGCCCTTCCCTTGTTTCCTTTTGCTCCTTATCCCTCCTGAATGGGAGGGGAAAACAAGCCTTCCTGTGTCCCTGGACAATTAAGGGCTGCCTCCCTCCGGGGAGCCTGATGCTCAGCTGCAGGGTCCTCTGCCGACCCCACCACTCTGGATGGCGCAGCCGCCTCTTTGCGGGGGAGGGGCACCCTAAGGTGGTGACTGAGATGAAGCAGGTTCAGGTCCAGGCCCACTGCTAACGTTCCCACCTCCGTAGACCCAGGAAAGTCGTGATGAACGCAACCCCTGCTTCAGACTTTTCCCAGGCTTCGCCAGCACCATTTCTTGCAGAGACACCACAGCTGTGAGTAAAATAACTATCTTCTCAATTGGCCATCTGGGCTGTCCGCTACCTCACCTCCTTAAACCAACCCCAGGCCTACGCTTATACCAGTACAGCACCCCTGCTGCTGGTGCTGTGTAAGCCCCCCTCGCACTTGCTGGGCTAGGAAGGAGCCATCTCCTCCCTCTACTGTAATGAACCTCTTCACCGCTGCAGCGCCTCTGGAAACAAAGCCTTGCTCTAATGGACCTGTAAATCTGCCCCTGTTTTCTTTTTCCCCTCCTTGGGTAGTAAGGGTTCAAAAGGTCCTCTAAACCTACTCAGAGGATTCTCAGGCTAAGTAGTGTGGACAGAGTGGTTGCTTAAAAAAAAAAAAGCTGCACACACCACAGTCTGACAACCCTGTGCTGAAGTTTGGAGGACATTTGGGACCCGGTGAATCCAGCAGGGAGAGGGTGGAGTCTGTGTGCAGAGGGTGCATGACAGGAGTCTCAGGATGAAGAAATGTATCATTTTAGCAAAGTTTTCTCACTGTGACCATTGGGGTATTTTTTTTCCTATGAGTCATATAATGTTTATATTCAGTGGAAGTATACAGGAAATAAGGGTGAGAAAACATACTCCAATCTTCAGAACTCTGTTGATAATGACTTTGGGAAAGTCCTCAAGCAGTCAAGAGGGTGATCATTGCATCTCACCTGCTCCTACAGTAGTCACACTGTGCACCATCCAAAAGAGATTAAGGCAATTCTCCAACATTTAAAATTGCAGTGATCAAATGAAAGAGGTAAATACCCTAAGTAACACTTAGGAATCATCTAAAAGCTTTGTCTTCAGCAGCACAGCATGTAGGGAGTCAGGTCGTCAGTGGGTGGATCAGATATAAAGATGAGCATGTGAAAAGCCAGGGTGGTGCAGCTTAGTGTTATGAGAAAATAGATGTATTTCCAAGGACGAGAGGTGAGGAAGGGTGAGCCAAGTAATACTTGCAAATGTCATATTTCTAACCTTCCCTGGCAGCAATAATCTGTATAGGTTGTTTTGAAGAACTTTTGTTTATATATTGAGAATCATTGACATAACAAATTCTGAAATCAGATAACACCTACTGAATTCTAACCAGACTCCAGGAGAGCTATACACTGACATAAACAGAAATAAATTTGGGGCTCTGTATGGTCAGAGTTGCTTGATTTCTAAAATTAATGAAGGAAAAAGTGAATTCATCTCCTATGTTTGTGTCAGAGAGAGAGAGAGAGAGAGAGAGAGAGAGAGAGAGAGAGAGAGAAAGAGAGAGAGAAAGAAAGAAAGAAAGAAAGAAAGAAAGAAAGAGAGAGAGAGAAAAAGAGGAAACAGGAGGGAAACCTATAATATTCCCTGAGTAAAAATACAGTATTCAGGACAATTGTCTCTTGTACTTTCCCAGTAATCTGAGAATTGTTTGAGAAATCTAAGCTGAAAATGATATAGACAGAACTCCCATTCATTACTTTGATGAATGTATCATTATATCTGTGTGAATTTCCAGTGATGACTAGACTATTTCTCTTTTCTGAATGTATGACCAGTGCCTTAATTGAACTATAGTTCTTAGTTTTCTGTAATCAGATTTCAGGGAGCTGCTTTGCTATTCATGTATTCTTGATGAGGTAAAATTTTCAATTCAGTAATACAGCTCTGTTGCAACCAACAGTAAGTGGATGCAGAAGAGAGTGGACTGATTACTACATTTCATTCTTGGGCATGTAGCACCTCTGTATTACCGTATAAAGCATGTTAACTCATGGGTGCACCTGAAAGCATACATCTATATATTTCAGCAGCATTGAATATTAAATTCTCTAAGGCAGTGCTGTTCAAGAGGACCTTCACCTCTAATGAAAATATCCTACATCTTCACTGTCCATTTGGAAGCTACTAGCCACATGGCTCTAGAGTTTTGAAATGTAGCTACCATAAAAAAGGAATTTTTCGAGTTTAATTTAACTTAACTTTAAGTAGCTATCTGTAGCTAATGGATATTGCCAATAGAGATAAAATCTAGTAAGAACAAAAATATCACTTATTTAGGGCTTACTGGGATTGCAAATTGGTACACACTAAACAAGCCTGAAACAGTGTTCCCAGGTTTCATAAGATGTGGTAAGACAGTGACTATGTTTGGAGTTTAATCTGCAAGGAGGTTTATGAATTTCTTCTCTGGAGTGTCAGGTCTTGTGATTGGTGCAGTAGAGGCCAAACTACTGTATAAGAAAGGGGCTGAGTAGTCTCAGCAAGCAAGGAGGGTGATTTTATAAACTGTTCACCAATGTTAGTAATATTCAGTGCAGAAGTTATAGTTTGGCCCAGCTCACAAGGTCAGCAAGCACTGAATAGCTGCTCACAGAAAACTTAGTCCAAAAGTCAAGCAGCAGGTGTCCCTGAGCCCTGGTCTAAGGGGCCCTTTGGGCTCCATTATACCTGCGCTGAACTGTGCTGCTCCGCTCTGATTTTCTTTTCTGACAGTACCATGTTCATTGGTGCAATTCTACAGCGAACACTCATTCATCTGACCTGAAATTAAACTTCTTTGCCTATTGTAGAGTTGGATATATCTTCTGACATTATTGTGCATAGTTTATGTTTTCATATAAAAATGAGTAAGTTTATTTTATATATTAGCTGTGAACAGGCTCATGTGTAGAAAGGACCCTTTCAAATGGAGAGTTGCACCTGGGGCACTTATTACAGCTGTTTTTCATTGCTGATCCACAGTTTTCAGAAAAGAAATAGTCAAAAATAGAAAGACCTAATAGAACTAACATGTTTGTCTTATTATATAGATATCATAAATCTTTTGAAGGTCAACATCTTCGGATACACTATGCATTTTTCCTATGTAGATGACTTGTAGTAACGTCATTAGACCTAGAATTTTTAGGTAATTCCTAAAATTCCTCTCAGGATTCTTAGGTGTTTATTGGCTAATATTTGATATTTAGTTTCAGTTTGTCTTTTGGATCTTTAGGAGGCTGAGACAGGAAGATTGCTGTGAGTTTGAGACCAACCTGTGCTACATAGTGAGATCTTGTCTCAAAAATTATAAAATGCTCACTTATAATGATCTTTTCATTAGGTAGGTTATCATTATGTCTAATTAGCATAACATAATTAGTGATACCCTTAAGTTCTTTTCATTTGTATATGTGCCCTATAATACTTAATGCTTCCATACATAGGTGAACACTAAACAAAACTCAAAGTAATTTTTTTAACTTCCCTTTAATTTTCAGTCATTAAATCACTCAAATTATAACACAGATTTGTTGTTTTAAGAAGAAAATTTACTATACTACTCTGTTATAAAAACTACTCATTTTACACATGTAGAGTTATTCATACACATAAGTGTAAGAAGTTTGACAAGGTCCCCAAAACTATTCATGACCACCTAGAACATGAGTTTATGATTTTATCTGGAAAACAGATCTCTGACACATCATTAAAATAAGGACTAAGATGAGGCCATATTGGGTTAGGGTGGGCCCTGAATTATATGAACGTCCTCATTAGAAAGAGAAGAGGACAGAGGGTGATCAAAAGAGAGGGATGAGAAACAGAGGCAGAAAACACAGGGAAGTTTCTGTAAGCCAAATATCACTGGTGACTGGCAATCCAAAGAGCTGGAGGCAAGAACAGGAATGATTTCTCCCCCAAGTCTCCTGAAGGAACCAATGCTAATTTTGGATTTCTGGTTTCCAAAACTGTGAGATAATAAATTTAAAGCTAAGATTGTGGTAATTTATTGTGGCATCACTATAATACTTATAAATTTTTTGGCACTGGCAACTGAAGTGTTTCTATAATAAATTCTGAAATTATGGACATTTCTTTGGCATTGGGTACTGGGCAGCGCCTTGAAGAATGTTTAGAGTCATGATAAAAAAACAACATAACTAAATTTCCTTAATGAGACTGTTGGTAGAAAAATGAACATTACAGAAGTTTCTGGAGAGAACACAGAGGGAGGGAAGAAAATGGTAAAGAAAAAAATGTATGACTATAATGTTGGTAGAAATATAAGCATTAAAATATTTTTCTGAGATCTCAGAATGAAATGAGTAACATATAATTGGAGAGAAGAAAGATGATCTTCATCATAAAGTGGCAGGAAACATGGCTTGAAATGTCTTCTGCTGTTGGGTAGGAGACAGAAATTGTCAGTGATAAATTAGAGTAGTAAGATTTCAAGCAGTGTTGCCGGCACAGTCTTAGTTATTTCTGCTACTGATTTTAAAAAGTGAAAGAAAAAAATAAACTGAAGAAACATCCTGTGATCATGAGCTGTGGTGTCAACTTGAAGCTCCAGTCTGATCGCTTTAGCATAGTTCTGGGTATGTGTGATGGATTTACTGAAAAGAGAAGACCACACCCTGGGTGTGGGTGGCACCAACAAATAATTATGTATTCTGGATGGAATGTGAAGAGAAAGAAGGAAATATCCCTTCTGTTTCTTTGGAGGCTCTCCAGTCTTCTCTATTGCCTTTGGAAGCTTGTCTCCAGGCTGCCAGAGCAGATTCTTCAACCTCCCAGCTCAGATTCTTAGTCTTCCAATGTAGAATATTGGCTTGCTGATACAGAATCTAATGTGGCTCTGATGTGAGGCCCAGATATTCCACATCTCACTGGATCATTCAGGTCCAGTGCACAGATGGTCCCTTTGTATTTCCCACACCCACCTCTGCCAGTAGACATGGTGAGCCAGCTTTGAAACTGCTTGAGCCTGATCTTTACTGACTGCATCTATCAGCATTCCGGTCTTCTGAGCTCTGACAAGAATCTCCCATCAGGCTCAGCTCACAGCATTTTAGGGCTGCTTTTTCAGTTAGTATCTCTGAACATTCCAACTTCCTGTTACAAGACAGATTAGAGTATATGTGTGTGTAGATGTGTATATATATATGTATATTAGTATATATACATTCTAACTAATAAGTAATACAGATTCTAGTCCTGGGAGTGAGGCTGTTGTGGTAATGCTACCTGATGCTGTGATTCAGAAGCCTCTGAAACTGGTCATGTGTTATAGAAGCCCTCTAATCTGGTCTGTAACTGGAAGTTGGAATGTTTGGAGATGCTAACTGAAAAAGCCGCCCTAAAATACTGTGAGCTGAGCCTGATGGGAGACTCTTGTCAGAGTTCAGAAGACCAGAATGCTGATAGATGCAGTCCGTAAAGATCAGGCTCAAGCGGTTTCAAAGTGAAAAGCACTGCACTGATTGCTGGACTCCAGACCATGGTGTTATGCTTTGACAGAAAATCTGTCCACATTTTACTCGTGACCAGACACATTGTAGGACGCTGAGATTAAAGGCAGCAGATAAGTTAATCTTGCAGAAGAAATTTCAAGGCAGTCTGATACTGAAACAGTGGCATAGGTTATTGTTGGTAATTTTAGTTAACTATACACTGAGAATCATGACCAAATGGCCCAGAATATATAGGAGATCCAGAAAGAATGTCAACTTAGATTGAAACAGATAGTGAGAATAAAAAATAAAATAAAACTGTTGGACCCCCAAAGTTGTACAAGTGAGGAATAGGTTGACAGTTTTACCCTTCAAGAAGAAGAATGGCTGGTAGAATAGAACCATAAATACCACCACAGAGTCCCAAGTCATTCCTGATAGTTTGAGCCAAGAGTACAAAGTTTAATGTTATGATTTTCCTCCCAGTGGTCATCCTCAGGCCCTGAAACCTCGTGCAGTTTGCTCTGGAAAAACTCAACTTGTCTGGAAATGGTAACCCCTTAATTTCTCCTAATTTCTACTTATAGCAATGGAGTTATCTGTCCTATGGTGACCCATAATTGTATTTTAAAAATGTAAACTTCTTTCTAATTCCCCAAGTCTGGAAATGAAGAGGAATTTTGACTTTGGATAAACCATCCTTTGAGTCCTATCCACATTTGATTTAGATGATACAAATTGAGATTATTTAGTTGGTTATACATTTACTTTAAACTTTAGATTTAGAGTTAAGTCTTTGGGAGATGAAAGGAAAGCTTAAGTATGTTTTGCTTATGTGGCAGAAATGGATTTTGAGGATGGTGAAAGCTAAATGCAATGTGCTGAACAGCTTCTCTCCACAGCTCCTATCTACTGGGGAACCATGCCAACAGAGAGACAAAATACTCAACTCCTGCAATTTAAAGGAAGAGAAGTTTATTTTGAATCATATTTTCAGTTCATAGTTGGTTAGCTCCAAGGCGCCACAGGATAACTACTCAACTCATGGCACTGAAAGCAGATAGTCAAGGGAATAACCTGAAAAAGAGACACAACCTTCCAGGTCACACGCACATCACCCCTCCTGTTCCAAACGGACCCAGCTCCTGATACCAAGTCAGCTATGGTCCCTCCATAATCTAGTCACCTTCCAAACACAGGAGGCTTTGGGGGCCACTTTAGAGCTAAACCATAGCTGGACCTTATATAGAAATTGCTTCTTCATAGAAGTAAGGCAGGTAATTTTAGTTAACTATACACTATAACTAAATCTCTTCTCTCAAAGGAGATCACACTAGATTAGAATGGGTCTTATCGCCAGTGCAAGTGTCTTTAAGAGTGACAGAGAGATGCACACAGGCACAGTGTATGTATGGAGGCAGAAATTTAACTAATGCCTCTACTAAGGACTACGATTGCTAGTAACCAACAGACGTTCACAGCTGTGGGATGGTTTCAACTTCTGAGCCTACACAAGGAGCCAATCCTGCTGCAGCTTGATTTCAGATAACAGGTCTTAAGATTTTGAAATATTACATTCATGTTTTCTCAATCACTATCTTTGTAATTGGTTGCTCTGACAACATAAGCTAACAACTATAGAGAATAAATAGTGACCTAAGTTGAGAACTAATTCAAATATTACAAAAGTAATTCATGTGAAAGTTAGATGTATAGGATATTGTAGAAAAATACAAATGTAAATGACAATCCAAAGTAAAAATATGGAAATTTGATATTTTATACTTGTATTTTCTAAAAACATCAAACAGTATATTAGTTACCATCTGTGAACTTAAAAGGGGAAAGAATGTTAAATGTTTAACTATTAGATATTTACACTTAGGTTCTGACATTTTCAGGTACAGCTTAAAAAATATTTGATAATAATGAACTAAAAGGTACACTGTCAATTGCAGCACCTCTAAATTCCCTAAATTGAAAAAATTAAGCAAAATAATATCACGATATTATATTAAACTAGTAAAATGTAATTGCTAAAGTGTAATAAACTGTTGGTAAGTAGCGTGCTTTTCCAAAACTAGCATCTTGAAAGACGTTATTTGATGCTTTCCTGTGAGTGATGACAGGAGCTATAGACCCGCGGAAAATGCTAAAGGAAGATGTGCCGTTGCCAAAAAGCGAAAACTTCAGAGACACGCAAACACGAGCTGTCAGAGCATAATATAACAGCAAGTATTACCTAAAATTTTGGGTTTATTTTTATAACCCGCTAGTTCTTTCTGTGAAGTTAATATTTACTTTCAATTTTGTTTTGAATGACATTAAAAGCCTTTAATATTTGAATAAGCATGTGCTTGCTCAGTTCTAAGTATTTGATTGAACAGAAATTTACTTTTAAATTCTTTTTGAAGTGCACATTTCTCTAATATCTTAAACTTAAGACTTATGTAGTCTTAAGTAGTCTTTTTAAATATGCAATTTTTCTTTTACTTCTCACAAAAATATGAAAGATTAATTAAATTTACAATAACAATTACTTACATTATAGCAATTTCTCTGCTTTAGTAAATACAAGAGTGAATGCATACACATTTTAAAAAGTGTGGAAATTTCATTAAAAATAAACAAGTAAAATTCCCTGATATTAGCTCAGAATTTTCTTACTAGATTCTTTATAGTAAAGGGTACAAAAGGTGGTGTTGGATAGATAAACGATAGATAATACAAGCAAAAATACATACATATGAGGACAGATATATGATAGATAGATAGATAGATAGATAGATAGATAGAATAATATTGGCCTTGGATACCTGCATTCATTTTTATACCGACCTTATTCTAGGGAGAGTCTTGTTCAGCACTGGTAAATCTAATCCAATTTTGTGATATTCCTAACCATCCAAACAAGAAACAGTACTAATAGTAATAATGTTAATCTATTCTGAAATGACTTTAATATTTATGCAACTAAAAGAAACTAATAGCAAATATTAAGCTATTTGTGTCTCTTAACATTTAAGAATCAACTACGCAAGGTAACTAGTCTCACATATGAAGAACAAATTCAGACAGATACAGACCCTTGCACAAGAATGTAGTAAGTACATTGTTTGGGGACTTGCAGAAAATCTGTGGGGAATTATTTACACTTCAGTAACACCCTTAGTAACTCTTTAGCCCACAGGTGTTGGATGTGAGGAAATGAAAGTGTTCTGGCTAGAGGCAGAGCTTCAGAAGGCAGTCTGACGGAATTCCTCAGAAACTTCCATGTGATCCTCTTTTGGCTCAAAAGGGATGCCAAGAAGGGGAGTCTTTTCAAAGCACTTCTTCAAAAATGTCTGTAATTAGCTCAGTAGATCTCAAATTCTGGCTGGTGGAGAAGAGGCAGAGAGTTCACATGAGTAGGATGGAAATGATGGGGGTTTAGAGCAACTGAGTGTGTTTACAGTGTGCCAGAGGGAAGCCACAGTTTTGTAGAAATCACTTGACAGTGTGTGTTTTAGGTCTACGTCCTGAGTTAGCAAACAAACATGGGAGTGCAAGAGGGATCAGTGGCTAAAATCACCCATGTAAACCCGATAAGTCCCTTAAATATTTCCTGTTATCAACACCATAAAAGTTACAATCATTGGTTTCCCTTTCATCACATCAACAACTTTTCTTTAACAAATCCCTTGGCTGAGAGTCCAGATTTCTTTTTTACATAAGTGGATGTACTATGTAGCTTCTCTTATTCCCAGTTATGCTCTTGTTTAGAGAAATAGAGCACAAACCTGAAAGAGAAAGCAAAATATTCTTATGTCAATGAGACCCTCTAAATACAGTTAATGTGACTTAAAGAAGCCCATACAGCCCACAACACAGCCCACAGAGAGGAGAGCCCAGGCCCACAGTGCTACTATGCTCTCAGCAACTTGCCATTCATGTACACAAACCAACTTGAGGATGGATCCATTATTCTGTCAAGTCTCAGCTGATGGTGCACAGATCAGAGGCAAGTGACCCTGTCAAGTCCTGCATAAAGGGCAGATTTGCGAGTAAAATAAACCCCTTTCTGTTTCAAAAGTATGAAATAATCCTTCAACTTTTTCTTACCTCACTCATATCACCATTTACTTTTATTTCTTTTTTTTTTTAATTTTAAAAGTAAAAGAGTGAAAACATATGAACAAATAGACAGCCATTTAAAAAGTAGCACAAGAATAGTACAAGCAATACTGAATTACAGACAAGGTGACAAGGAAATAAGAATGGTTAATTGATAACTTCAAAGTGCATACTCAGGAAAACAAATATAGACATGCAAGACTAATCAAAATAATTAATCATTAACTGTTCCTTTCAATAAAGCTATAGAATTCAGTAGTACAACTATGTTAGCTATCCTGCATATACATACGTACATAGTTATCCCTTTCTTCCTTTTCTAAAATTCATCTGGAACCACAAGAGACCCAGAATAGCAAAATCAATCCTGGGCTACAAAGATAAGGTATGTGGAATCACAATCCCTGACCTGAAATTATACTACAAATCTGCTGTAGTAAAATCAACCTGGTACTGGCTAAAAAACAGACCTGGGGATCAATGGAATGGACTGGAATATGTAGCCACAATCCCAAACACACTCAGCCGCCTAATCTTTGACAAAGGGGCCAAACAAGCTCACTGGAAGAAAGATAGCCTCTTTAATAAATGGTGCTGGAAAAATTGGCTTGCCACTTGCTGAAGAATGAAAATAGACCCAAGTCTATCACAATGCACCAAAATCAAGTTAAAATCATCAGAGATCTCAATATTAAAACAGAAATGCTAAATCTATTGGAAGAGAAGGTAGGTAAAAATCTTGAAAATATAGGGGTAGACAAAGAGTTCATGATCAAAAATCAAACTGCAAGGGAAATACTTCAAAGAATCAACAACTGGGACCTCATCTTACTGAAAAGTTTTTGCACATCTAAAGAAGTCACCAGAAGAGTAAAAAGAACACCCACAAATTGGGAAAAAATTTTAGCTCTCTGTTCCTCAGACAAAGGTCTTCTATCTAGAACATAAAAAGAATTAAAAAACGTCAGCCCCCCGGAACTCAAAGACCCAATCCAAAAATGGGATCTGAGATGAATACACACTTCTCAGATAAATAAATACAAATGGCAAATAAATACATGAGCAAATGTTCAGCATCATTAGCCACTCAAGAAATGCAAATTAAAACAACACTGAGATTTCATCTCACCCCAGTAAGAATGGCTAGCACTAAAAAATCAACCAGTAACAAATGCTGACAAGGCTGTGGGGAAATAGGAATTTGTCTCCACTGCTGGTGGGAATGCAGACTGGTGAAACCATTGTGGAAATCAGTTTGGAAATTCCTCAGCAAACTAGGTCTAGATGTCCCATTTAACCCAGCTATTCCCCTTCTGGGTATTTTCCCAGAAGATCTGGAAATGTCGTATCACAGCGATATATGTGCACCCACATTTACAGCAGCACAATTTGGAATAGCTAAATTGTGGAAGCAACCCACTGAGGACTGGATAAAAATTATTGTGGCATGCTTATATAATGGAATACTACTCAGCTCTAAAGAAAGATAAACTTGAGGCTTTTATAGGTAAATGGTCACAACTAGAGACCATACTCATAAGTGAAATAAATCAGGTGCGCATGTGTAAGCAATGTATTGTATCACTAGTGTAAGAACCTGAAAGTGTGAATAAAAATTAGGAGGTATGATAGACATTTTGAAAGGAAAGGAAACTGCTCAAAAGTACTTTTCTTTATTATTTTTAAAACATACAGCTTATATTTTATGGAAGATAGTTATTTTTCATACTGGTGTTCACTGGTTTATAAAGTCATTAAAGTATGCTATAGTTTTAGCTCATATAAATGGAATAACTATATTTCACAAAAAGATAAATTGACTTTTGGTAAGTATATAACATATGTAGGGAAGGTTTAAATTTATAGGTACTCAATTCTGAAATCCACAGGTATATATCACTAAATATCCAGTACCACATAGGCTAGTTCAATATGAGAGCACATAGTTAGCACAGAACTGTAACATTAAACCATTTACAAATAAAATGTACTGAAATTTGTTTGATTAATAGCATAAAATATTTATCCTAAATAAATTATCCTAAAATTTCCATGCATTTCCAAAGAAAATCTGAAAATATTTTATTTAGAAAGTCTATAAATTAATACTTTAATTCATAGGAAAAACAAACTAAAAAAAAACAACTAAAAAGATTCTAAATAATTTGAAGTGCCCTACCAGAATTCAGGAATTATTATAAATCTGTATGTATAAGCTATCTCTATTTAAATATCACATTGTAAAATAATTATAGATTGATAATAATATTATAGTGTAGAATAAACCAGAAAAAGAACTCTTAAGCCTAATCCTCAAATATGAATGATGTGGTATCTCCTAGCCAGGGAAAAAATTGTTCAGTAAATTTTTCCATAATGCTAAGTCCACAGAGCAGCAAAACGTTTTTACACCCATGTTCCTGTGCATCTCCACTCCATGCATGAGCTATGAAGATATGAACACACACATACACCCCCCCACACATTCTATTCCAAATAAAGAAAAAAGATTAAATGAAGAAAGCAATACATTAAAAATTTTTGAAGAAAATATGAAAGCACAGCTTTACCACCAAATATAGGAACACATTTATAAATATCACAAAAAATATGTTTACAAGTTTTACTCCATTAAAATTTACAACTTTGAATCAATACAAGTCACTATAAAGAAAAATTAAATGACAAGCCACAACCTGAGAGGAAATTTGCAATGCACACTATTTTTGGAGTGTCACTATCTGAAATATATAAAGAATTCATAGAAACATCAAACACAAATAAGTATTAAAATTTGGCAAGGATTTTTGACAAGGAACCCAGAAAGAGGTAAACCAAAATAATGAATAAGTCTTTGAAAAGATGCTCAACCTCAGTAGTAATAAGGTAAATACCTAATAAAATAGTAATGAGACAGCTTTCCATATTCAGTTTACTGAAAATATTTAAAAGCCTAACCCCACCAGGTGTGACAAGGTAGAACAATTGGCATTGCTATGGTAATATAATTTTACACTGTGTGATCCTTCACAACATGAAGTGAAATTCAACATACACATCTCTTTGCACCAACCAGTTCTTCTTTACATAGAAACAATAGAGAGGTTTCAACTGAGGGGAGTAATCTGAATCTCACATGCCCAGGCACATGTACAAAGATGTGCAGCAGCTTGAGAACACAGAGAAGGGGCTGGGAAAATGTAAGTGTTCATTCAAAAAACAATAAATACACAGAACATGTTTTAAACATGGAATTTTATTTAAAAAATTATCACTAGTTAAATAGAAAATTATTGAGTCTCAACAATCAAAAGCTAAATATATAATTATAATTCTCATTCAAATATCCCCCATTGCTGGGTGTGGTATTGCATACCTGTAATCCCATCACCCAGCAGGCTCAGGCAGGAGTATCCCGTGAGTTCAAGGCCAGCCTTGGCCTCAAAGTGAAGTTAAAACTAGCCTGAATTATATAGCAAGCCCCCTCAAAGCTGTTGTGTTTACAGGTGAATCTTTTAGAAATTGATAACTTCGAGTGATATCACCTTATCAATGGATTTATCCATTGATTAGTTCATAGTAGAGCAGTCTGTTAGGAGGTAGATCCTAGGTGAAGGGGTTTGGCCGTAACCTGTAAAGGTTTGTCTTGTCTCTGACCTTGCCATGACCTTTGGTTCCTGTTTGCCATGAAACGAAAACTTTCCTCTGAAACAAAAGATTTCCTCTGTCACACACATTTACCGTGATGTTCCGCCTCTGAACAATGGAGCTTCCGCTGTTACACCGTGGACTAAACCCTCTGCAGCCATGAGTCAAAAGAAATCTCTCCTCTCTGTTTATCTCAGGTGTTTTGTTAGAGTGATTAAAAGCTGATTACAACAAATGCACTAATTCCAGGGAAATAAAAGTAAGACTTGGTGATAGAAAATGCCATGCATTTAAGATTTTAAGATATTTCAAATTATATATTGTTTAGAAATAGAAATATAGCAAAATATCTTTATAAATACATATGAGTAATAATTACCCAAATTTTAAAATGGGGCACTTTGAATAAACTGGAGGGGAATGGGGCTCTGAAGAAGTACCTGGGAGGCTTCAGTAAATTCTGTAGTTTAAAAAATTGTTATTAATTCCAAGTTTAAATTTTAAAAGAGAAAAATAAAGGAGGAAAATCTGCCTCTCACTTTGAGTCCAATTAACCAATATATAGCCATTTTAATGATATTTTGGAGTACCTTAAGAAGCATTTTACATGATTGATATTATATTCATTCTCACAGGATAGAATAAGTTGCAGCATGTCTCTCTGGTGAACTACATTATATGTATTTCTATTGTCTCTCCTTTCCTTTATTCTTTCACTTCAATCAAGCTCTCTTGTGCACTTATCAATCTATTATGTGCACATTAACATTTGTTTCAAGCTCTCCATGTGTGGAACATAAGCCAAGACAAAAAAAAAGAGATGTGACATTTCACAGCCAGCCATATGCAGTATCTACTAATAATTCTTAACAACAACCTTTACCCTTTACCATAGCAAACATATTCAGCATATAATATCTACTCAAAGTGGGGCAGGGCTTGAGAAATGTTTTCTTGAAGAACACTATATTCTTGTGTTAAAATAAGAGACTTTGGAATGGTTTCATCTTCTAACCTGAGCACTAACGACTTCAGATATTCCTTAGAGAGCTAGTCACCTAGTTTTCTGCAGTTTTATGATATTGTAGACTGGGTATAATTCTTCCCCAGAGAAATTCAGATGTAAGAAGATATCCTCAGCATTGGAATCTGCTTATATACTATATCCACTGGTCTAAAAAGGAAGTCATCTTTCTAGGGGCCCAGAGCCATGCCATTAGATAGACCAAAACCAGAGATAAGAGAATATAGATGCAGTTGGACAGAATACTGACAGGCCCTGGCAAAGTGAAGCTACTTAGAAATGTAAAGCATGAAGGTCATGGAAATGTAACCTTGGAAAGGGTCATTGTCAGAGAAAGAAAGCAAATATAGCCAGGGCAGAGAAATGCAGATGCTGAAGTGCTAGTGACTACTCAGCTGTGGACTTTTGCCAGAGGGGAACTCATTCTTTAAACTCTCAACTCCATAGCTCTTGAAGCTAGTTTACTCAGGTAACAGTTCAAGAGGAAATTTTCCATTATTTCACTGCTTTTCTTTCCCCATAGCCAACCTGGAAAAATGGACAAAGACTCCCCCGCAAATGTATGTGGTGAAGTGATGGAATTTTGTGGACAGTTACAAAGGCACAATTCTTGTTAGAATTGTACATTGTGAACTTTTGGGAGAATGACATGGGATGATCACAAATTTGAGACCAGCCTGGGCAATTAAGCAAATTAGGGAGACCTAGTTTCAAATAAAAAAAAATATAAGCTGGTGTTAAAGCTCGATGCAAAGGTCTTGTGTTACAGCCATTACTGACAAGAAAAAAGAATTGCATATTTCAGTCTTAACTCTGAAATGATGCTTGGTTTATATTTTGATTTTTCTAAGAATGAGATCATTTATCTGAGAATAAGAAAAATCCAAAATGTCATGCACCCTCAGAGTAATTTACATGGAAGATTGTGAGTGATTATTCTTAGCAGCTAAGTTATGAAAGAAAAAATTAGAAAATTGAATTTCTTTTATTATACAACTCCCATCCAACCACACACACATAGAAAAAAGAAAACACAGCCCATACAGTTTTGCAGTTTAGTGCCTTCATTTAAATACATATAATTGATCATTTCCTCAACAGTGACATATTTTCTATTTCATTTAACATTACCCTTTTTACTCCAGTCTTATCTTAGTTCATTTACTCAATATGGTGATCTGATAAATTTTGAGTAAAAATATATCTGTGATTTATTTTAAACCAGTAATAACATACTTATAGAAATGTCCCGCTGTTGTTATTTGTAATATTTTGTTCCAAAGTATTTTATTCCTCGATTAACTGATTTATATAACTGATTTACATGTTTTACAGTGAAATGCAAACCTTTGAATCAGCTGTACACCTACCCAAGCTTGGGTAAACGTTCAAAAATATTTAATGATTTGCTGGGCACTTTACCCAGGATGTGTTTTCATACTATCCTACTTTCTCAGTTTCAGTTCTTATAATTTTTCACTCCCACAAATTACTCTTTGCCTTGCACCTCAGCTTCTAACCCACACACGGGAACCTTGAGAGGTTCTTTCTCCTTGTCATCTGAGATTTAATATAAGATGCTTTAGTGAAGGCTCCTGTTCCTAAATATTCATTGCAACAAGGAAAGTATTGAGCAATACAGTCACAAGTAATGAAAATCATAAAATGATCAGATTATATGAACAAGAAATTCTTTAGAGAGTAGACTATTTTGCATTTTTTTTTTTTTTTTTTTTTTGCGATACTGGGGATCAAACTCAGGACCCTGCGCTTGCTAGGCAAGCGCTTATTCCACTGAGCTATATCCCCAGCCCCTATTTTGCATTTAATTAAAGCAAACAACCACTTATGTGTCCACAATCTATTGTGTCTTCTTGTTGATAGATTATTGACAAAGAAGAGTGCATTATTTTCTGGCCTGTTCATCTCTAGGCACTTTATTTGTGCCCTTTCTCCTGCTCAACTGTCATGTAGAATATTGTGATTTATGTGAGTTCAAGCACCACTTGGACAGTCTGGGCTACATATCACCCCAGTACATTGAGAAAAACAGTCTATATTTGAGAAATAAGGAATTGAAAATTCTAGAACTAAAAGCAAGGGTATTTTTCAAGTGTAAACTTTTTATTTTATCAAAGTAGTGGAAAAATGAGACCTAGGGAAGTGGCCTTGTAATAAATAAGAAAACGAAGGAAATAAAGAACCTTTGTTTAAATGGCTTCAAAACATCTGTCTATGTCAGGTATTTTGTGGAATAATTCCAGTCTCTTTGCAGACACTTAGGCTTAACCTCCCCAGTCTGTGCATGTCCCCTTTCCTGCTTCTGGTGACCTGCTTGCCCTGCAGACTGATATGCACAAGGCTAGGTTACACAGTTCACTTCCACAGTCTCCCTATTTCAGTGTTAAAAGTCTGTCTCTTTCAAAAGCCTTTCTTTTTTAGAAATGTAAACTACAAATTTCTGTCACACTCTAACTTGTGTTTTGCCATGTACTGATCTTTTGGTCACAGTTTCACCTTCCTTAATAGCAGTTCACTGCATCACTTTGTTCTTCAAACCTCTGCAGTGGCCTTATCCTTGTGGTCAACTCAGTTTATGATAATGATTTCTTGATTTTTCACTGCCACAAAACTCTATTCACTGACCTTTTGACTAGATTGTACATCTAGGCATTTTCTAGAACTTTTGCACTTTGGGAGTTTTAAATATTAACTTGTTTCTCTTAGCTTTTCATGACCAATGCAGTCCTCAATGAATCACGGATGTCAGGAATTTTGATAACATTCCATTCTACGATCATTGGCTTTGATAACCAGCTTCTAATTGATTAGACCAATGCACTTACTAAACTATTAATCTTGCAATTTGGCCTAAAATATGTGCGCCTGAGTCCTAAAAACTTAGTTCTCTAGTCCCATTTTGAAGCACTGTGACATTCTGGATAAACTGTGAGTAGTTGGTGGCTCGTGATCAACAAAACTAGCCAGACAGCATCCTCCACAGTCTTTGTACCAGCACCGTTACTGCACTCTCGCTGTTCATGTTGTGCACTATTGCACATAGATAATCTTGATCACATATAATACCCATACTATATGCTTATTTTCATGTGTCCATACCAGGCAGAGAAAGTGCGACCACAACCTTGTACCATGTGAATTTGCTTTGAAGAAGTTGATATGTCATACAAGAAAGGGAGAAAGAAGCTATATATTATACACAAGATAGTTAAGGCAGTTATACAGCTTGTTTCTCTTCATTGAAAAGAAAGGTTTGTGCTAATATTTCTTGGACAAGACATTGTGCCTGTATCTTGCACTCTGAATAACTACTAGGAAGACAACAATATGCAATGTATTAATTATTGTAACTTTTCTACTAACCTGTTTTAAATTTATTTTAGTATTATTTTTATATTTTGGCTTTAAAATTTAAAAAAAATAATGAAGAGATAATCTTAAAAGCAATATTGAAACTAAAAAAGGCCTAGAGATCTTTCAATCCAGTACTCTCAGGGCATGTATATATTAATAAATTGTCTTGTGTAGAGACATATAGCTTTACACAGAGTTAGAATTTAAACTCATTTATTATGTCTTTAAGCCAATTATTGTATCTATCATATATTGAGCTGTGTGCTACATTCTACACTAGATTTTTATCTTTTTTAATCAGTAAAAATAACTGAAAATAACATAATCTTCCAAAACCAAACATCTTACATGATTAAGGCTATTTGTCCTTCAGAAAATTCCAATGCAGATGTCCTTTTCTATGATGACTCAGCTGGTGAATGAGAAATAGAGTAAAGAGAATTAAAAGCCTGATGTTCCAACACTTCTGCTATGTACTACGTCCAACTGGATGTTAGTGAGAGTCTGTCCAGTAATCTCACCTCAGTGTTGCTGGTCCTCATTAGACAGCTGCTTACCAGAAACAAGTTTATACTGGTTGGGAACATGGATCTACCTTATTCTGTCAGAGGTTTGTTTGTTTGTTTTTATTTGACTCTCATTTAACCCTCACCAGAAGCCCACATGGTGACATTGTTCTTATCTTCTTTTTAAACCATAGAAACTTTAGGAAGTCAAGTCATCTGAAAAAGACTAGTCCGAGTGTAGTGGTAGAGGAAAACCATCAAACCTGGGGAGCACCTACTGCCAGCCCACTGAGGTCCCTAGGGTGCATGCCTCAGAGGACGCCCAACAGAACTGGTCGTGAGTTTGTCCGTGGGAGGTTGTGTTTGTTTGAAATAACACAGAATTAAAGGATGCAATGCAGCTTAGCATGTCTTCCATGACTTCAAAGACAGTCTCCCTGAAAACCTACTCCCTTCATCTTGAGAATCTAATCTGTTTTACTTCAACTTCTTAATTATTTCAACTAATGGGAAAATTAGAGCGATAACACACAATTATGCAGAATACACTTTAGGTTTGTGATACACATCATGATTTAACTTGTAAATTTATTCTACACTGCATCCTGCAGGTCATTATTAAGACAGCCTTGCTTTCAGAAAGCCTCAAGCAGTTAGTTCAGTGCCACACACACAGGCTTCTCCTGCCATGTGCCAGATATTGTGCCTTGTGCCAAGTACAGGAAGATAAAATACAAAAATATATGTATCCCATAACCTAAATTAAGTTACACACTAAAGGTAAAGACAGCCATGATAGCAAAAGTGTTAGAGTACTTTTCAAAGTGCTATGTGAGCGGAAAGGTTCTTTCAACCTGGCCAGGGGCAATGTCATCTGAGTTGAATCATACAGTGTAAGGTGTTCGGGTAAAGACTGATTGTGCTGTTGCACTGTCATGGGGAGCAGACATCATAGTCACTGTTCTGTCAACTCCACTTTAATAGTCTCTTCCTAGGAAAAAAGTACACAGAATTTGGCAGTCCATGGAACTAATTTTTCAGTCTCTGCTCTCTTGCTGTTAAGCTTTCTGACTGTGAAGACAAAAACCTTGGCCTCTCTGCTTTTTAGATTTTCTCAGTTGTACAAGAGAGCTGATGATAGTACTTCATAGGGGATTTTTGATTTTTAAACATGTAGAACCGAAGCTGCCACTTTTGGTGAAGATAGGGTAACAGACTGGAATTTACTGAAACGTAAAAAAATGGTGCGAAAAGGAGAGAGACTACCCTAGAGCTTCAAGACAGTACACATAGGCAAAATGAACAGTGGTGTTGGAGAGAGGGAGATATTTATTTCTATGCTTTCTGTGCTCAGCCCAGATTACAGTTGTCTCAAGAGAGTTTCTAGACCATTATAAAAGTCAAACTTTCTGGCAAAAATAATGCACTGACAATATGAGTAGATCAAGCGGATAATCTTTTCAAGACAGAGAACTGCAGAGGAGGGATTTGCAGATTGATAAATGCACAGAGATCTGCAGCATCTTCCTTAAAATTAATGAATTCCCATGAGAGATCCACACGGTGCATGCCCCTCTGTGTGTGTGTGTGTGTGTGTGTGTGTGTGTGTGTGTGAGATCTGAATCCAAAAGGTTTGAAATGTCCAGTGGTTACAATGAAGCCAGAATAATTCAATATTCCCTGTTCCCACCAATAATCTCCATGACTCATGGGGCAGTGGGTAGAATACACAGTAGGGAATAATTCAGCATACAATGAACATTTCTCTGATATTAAAGTTTTAAAAGCCTGTATAACTTCTAAATTTTAAGACATGAAAGAATCAAATTGTTTTCTAGTTACTGAAGTACATACTAGAAAAACTCTTAATAATATTTACAGGAATACAAGAATATCCATCAGCCAGCAAGGTAAAATTCAAAATGGCTCATTATCCAACCAAAAGTTTCCAGATCTAAAAAAAGGCAGGGAAAAATATGGCACATGAGAAGAAAACATGAATTGGAATAGAATGCTTCCCCAAATCAACAGAGATGTTCATATTCTCAGGAAAGTTTATGAAAACTTACTGTAACTGTTTTCTGTATTTTCAAGAGGTTCAGTAGAGCCTAAATCATGTATAAATACATTGAGGCCATAAAGTGAAAGCTATAAGGTCTGAGCTAAAGCCAAAACTTCATGGTCTGCATGGCTGATCACCCACTGAAGCAGAAATGTAGTGAAGGTGGAGTTGCCCCACTGGAAATTGTCCACCACAAAGCAAGAAAATGTTACAGAGATGAATGGCACATCAATGAGCAATGAGACAGGTGAAATATTCTTAACAGATATTATAACAGAAAATGTACTCCCTAGCCAATATACTTCAGTTTGTTAGTTGCTCAGGTAATAGTTCATGTTCCAGATCTGGCAGGTCCTGTCCTTAGAAATGGCTGATCACTATGATGTATATGGCATAAACCAAGCCCCATTTTACAAGTCATTCTGTCCCTGTACTTCCTGCTAGCTTATCCAGTGTAAGCCGTAGACCAACAGAGATCAGGGCATGATATTCTGGAAATAATCCTGATCAATGCTCATAAATGTAATTAAATCTGCCTCCAAATCCTGGGTGTTTCTGCTGGCCATTGCATCTTGCATTTCAGCTAGGAAGACCAACCATGGTTGACCTCTTTGGTCACTGCTTGTGGTCCTTGTGAATGGAGTAAGGACCTTTCCAGGTCGCAAAAGGAAGGTACACCTTTGATATCTTGAGCCCCCTCAGAGGTCTGGAGGAGCATTCCTGGCTCCCTGATGGAGCAGCTCAGATCAGACCCCAAGGGAGGAGGATGCAGTCTGTCTACCTGCCTGCCTGCCTGATTCCAGTAATACCCCCCAGGAGCACCTCAGTTAGTCAAACTGTCAGTCCTGCACAATTCAAGCAGAATAAAGATCTGGTCACTTCTTGTTAGTTAAGGCTCTCAAGAGAAGGAGGCTTAGGATATTTAACCTCTGAGTGCTTGCTGAATGAATGTGTGAGTGAGTAGGATGGATAGCATAAGCAATAGGTTGCTCCTTCTGTGCACCAAGACTGGGAAAGCCTGCTCTCAGTGGAGGACTGGGCCTTCACCCGCGAGTCCACGGTGATCAACACATGGCATAATCGAGGCCCCAAACCCTCCCTCACTAAGTCACAGCTATGTCCCCATTAAGGGCCAGGTGGGCATCTGAATGGTCTCTCTCTAAGGGGCACTCTTCATCTGTTGCACCATCATTCAAATGTTTACAATGTACACCATTTCGGAGACAGGATGGGGACTAATTAGTTAAAACTCACATTCCCTCGCTGCAGGAAAAAGGGCTTTTTCAGAGCTAAAAATGAAATCAAACTGCTTCCTGCATGTTAAAGAAAAAAAGAAGGCCTGTTCTTCCAGAGAGCTCTGCCTTGCACCCTCTTTACTGCTGCAGCTGCTGCCAACATCTATAGCTTCGCTCCTTGCTCATCTGCTTCCAGCCAACTGAACTGGTTCCAGCTCACCATTGCCTACATTTGGCTACAGAGGCCCTCCCTCCAGAGCTTTCTGTTTACAGGTCTGTCCCGGTTAATGGAGTCATCTACTGTCCACAAGAGATGACTCTGAACAACTCCTCCTGAGTATCACTTTTTGACTGAGGAAAAATTGGATCGCCAACCCTAACAGATGAGTTGTGCCCCTTTGGTCCTGAGTAGATAGAATAGACCAATTTCTGTCAAACTGGGCCTCTGAGAACCTGGGGTCATAGCAAAATTTGTGTCTTTCTTGATAGACAATGGAACAGAACTATCTGCCTTCAAAAGTTCTCTTGGTCAAAAAGTTACCATCACTGGGGCAACTGCTACTATTGCCAGGCATAAGCTTACAGCCTAGGAGGACATCTGCCCTGCACCAAGCCAGTCAGCCTTGTTCTCATTTAACCCTGCACATTCAGCATGGGCTGTTCTGTGAGAGGAAAATGATGCCTATGTCAGCCTGAGACAAATAACTGTAATCCTAAAATTCCAAAAACTGTCCCCCCAGAGGTGTAGACTAAATGCTCACCTCTAGACGTTGACATCAACCATTCTGCTCCTCCATGACCCCCATTGTTCTCAAATGTCACAAAAAGCACAAACAGGCATCCAGCCACATATTAGCCAGTTAGATTGTTAATCACCTTGGGCAAGATCTCTGTGCTGTCAGTAATGCAGAAAACATGCCCTATTCTGCTTGTGAGTTGCTTCCATAAGCCCCTTCAACTGGGAAAATCCTGGAATGAAAAGCCAGCTCACTTGGACTCAATTGGCATAAGGGGTTAAAAACTCTCCCACCTTGGCTCTGCAGCTGTGTCCTGCATGCCAAGAAAGCCATCCTAATTTTGAAAATAAATGTACAAGGCCATCTCGGAGAAATCACAGATTCAGCCCAAGCCAGAAAAACTTTATCTTGTTCTGCCCAAGGAACCCAAGTCTGACCTGCCTCCTCCTTACATTCATCAGCCCCCAGCTGTCCAGCCAGCCACGATGCCGCCACCTACAGCTCTGTCTCCTGCACCACAGTTTCCTGCCAGTACTGAAGCCATATTTTACATGGGGCCCAAACCAGGTTAAAGTCAATAGTCCCTGCCGCTGTGGTTGATCCAGACACTTGGGTGAGCACAATCCTCCTCTTGGCCCATCCAAACTGGGACTGTAACATGACAGAGGGCCAAGAACCTTAGATCAGTATCTGCTGCTCCCCTGGCAGACCTCGGAGATGGAGGCAAGAAGCCAACACACATGTCTAAAGTTACTGCAGTTCCCCACTGGTGCCCCACTGAATAGAAATGCTGCAAAAGCAAAATTGAGATTGATGGACACTTTATCAGACATGAATTTCTGTACATGCTTGAGTGCCCTATACATTTCCTGGGGTGTGACCAGCCTCCCTCTCACTCAGGTCCACTGTCCCAGGCTTGATGTTGGCTCTGACTATACCCCAGGAGAAAGAATAGTGTCTACATTAGCCTGAAATGCCTAAGAATCATAAACCTGAAATTTTAAGACTTGTTTCCAGAGATGGACAAAGGACTCACTCCCAAAGATTGCTATCAATAGTGCCCCTTTGATGATTGAGCTACGTCATAAGGTGACTCCTTCCTGCCTCAAACAGTACACCTCTCCTGACTGTAAAGCCAGCTCAAGATTTCCAAGCTGCCCGTGCCACCACAACTTCCCTCTCTGTACATTGCCTCAGTCTTCTGCTATCCATAGCATGCTGGTAGACCTGTCAGGACCTAAAAATGTGCCTTCTCTGCCCTGGATTGGCTCCTATCAGCCTGCCCATCTTTGCCTTTAAATGGAATGATGACTGTTCTGGACTACCTAGACCTGACCTCCTAGACGTTCAAAAATTTGTTTCCTCTTCACTACATTTCTAATTGATGATACTCAACCTGCCTTCCGGAAAGACAAAAGCCCTGTTATAATATCTGGCAGAAACTTATTCCATGCTCTAACAGCTACTGTCCTTCTGATAAAGAAAGCCAACAAGCTTACCTTAGGCTGAGACCTAACTGTCCAGGTGCCACTTGCTATATTGGGATGAACTGTTCTAAAAAATTGACCCCCTGGCAGTTATGAGTGTAACCCATTTAGAGATGGAAGTAGCTGTGTTAGGAATAAAGTGTGACAGGCTGGATATCCTGCGATCACCTTAGACAAAACTATATTGGCCAAAAGTTTAAAAAAAATAACAGCTTATAAAAAGTGAAAGAACAACTATATCTGTACTGGTACCACACAAACATTTAGCACAGGTACATATCTACAACCTCTACAAGTGTCAGAAATCCACCTTAGGCCCACCAGAAAAGTTACCTGGACAGCCCCTCTGAGGCTCACTCTGAAGGGAAAATTCACACACTACTGAAGCCTGAGGACATCATTTACAGGAGTGCTCCATACTGAGTCTCCTTGGTTTTGTGGTTTTTCAGGCTGCTCACCCCAGTCCTTGCTTCCCTGGCCCTGTTAGCTATGATGCACACTGTATAAACCAATCCCCATTTGACAAGCTGTTCTGCCTCTGTACTTTCTGCTTGCTTATCCCATATAAGTCGTGGACCACTAGAGATCAGGGCCTGATATTCTGGGAATGATCCTGACCAGTACCTATAAATATACTTAAAGCTGCCAGCAAATCCTGGGTGTCCTCTCTGTTTCTGCTTGCTGTTGCAAGATGTCCCTACAGTAAGTAAGGGAGTCAAGAAGGAAGGAAAGCAAACAGAAAAAGCACAAAATAAAATTTACAAAAGCTTCATGAATTTGGTAAATAGAATAAACCAAATAGTTGAGAAATCCATTAAAATTAGTATAAAATAAAAAAAATAGATCCAAAACTTGTCCCAAAGCAGTTATAAAGATGCTTCTCAAAGCATCCAAAGAAAAAGCTATTCTATGGACAGAATAACAAAGGCACAAATGACAGCAAATTTTTCACCCGAAATTTTGTTAACAAGGAGATAGTTGTGTCATTACTGTACTGAAAGAAAATTTCAGTTGGAAAGAAAAAGAAAGGGAAGACTGCAGAGTATCATTCTACACCCAGAGAGCATATATTTCAAAATGTAAGCTGAAATAAAGTACACACACCAAAAAAAAAAAAAAAAAAGTACACACACCAAGCTAAGGGAATTCTTCACTCCCACTAAAGGTGATATTTCTTGCAGAAGGAACATGGCACCAATAGGAGGTTAAGGGATGGTACTGAAATCTCACTTAGGAAAATATGTAGTGTTTTGCTCCTTTACAGAAGGATAAAGTTTTTACCTTGTTATTGAGAGTAGTTATCCTTTAAAAATGGGATCATAGCCATTTTCTAAGAGAAGAGATATTATCTGTTGTTCTTGCTGCAAGGTTTGAGATGGACAAGCTGCTTCCACTGTGAGACTAAGAGCACCACAAAATCTGCTACAGAGGGCTGCAGTGCCAGTAGGGAGGAGCTCTAGGGCTTCCAAAGGTGTTGCAAGTAAGTAATAGCAATCAGCTCCCGATTAAGTCAGAAAGCATGGGTACTGTCCTGGATTAGAACTGAGTACATAGGAGAAAGGAGCCATAAGAAGTAGGAAACTTTTTGATGATATCACTGTGTATCTTTATTTGAAATATACATTGAGTTACATGTAAATGTACTTTATGTTGTAAGAAACAATGTTTCTCTTATTGACAGTATTTTGGAAAATTGTAGTATAATCTCACCAGCACTATAATCCAACAATCTTATTTGGATATCTTTAATTTTACCTACATTGATAAATATTCATTTGTGCAGATGCATTTAGTTCTACACAATTTTTAAAATTTGTTTACTTTAAAGAAAATAATGTTGTGACTTTTTAAAATCTCCCTACAAAATCAAGATGCTAAATAATAGCATCATCACAAACATCCCACCACTTATACCCTCCTAACTTTGTAAGTGTTCCCCTGTCCACTTTCATAAGAGTAATCTCTCTGTGTGGTAATGCAGTTTATAAATTTGGTATTAATTAATTTTGTTTTAAATATGATTTATAAACCAAGCAAATGTATTATTTAGTGTATATACCCATATTTCTGTGCTTTCTGTTTTCTTACTTTCCTCTTTGATGTTTCAAGATTATTTTATCATTTCCTTTGTGAACGAGGTGTTTATTTTAACAATGTTTAAGGAAGAGACATGGCAAAATATGATTTTAGTTTTCCTTAGGCTGAAAATGTCCTAATTTCCTTTTTGTACCTAGGTTTAGTTTAGCTGGATATAAAAGTTACTGTTGGCAATTTTCTTCCAGCTCTTAAAACTTTTCCTCTTCCTGTTTTATTTGGTTTCAAATGAAATAAAAAAAAATTCAAATTTGTGTTCACCTATTCAAAATACATCTCTCTAGCCTTTTTTAAAAAAATATTTTCTATGTTATTTTTGACCAGTTTTTATTACTTTCACCACATTGTGTCATAACATTGATTTACTAGGGTGTATCTAACTTGAGATTAATATAGCTCAAATGTATTGAATAAATACATTTGGATGTTTGGACAAATTTGAAAGGATTTTAGCCACTATTTCTTTGGATACTTTTAGCCACTTTCTCTTTCTTGTCCCTTCTGGGACAAAGATGCAACCAATATTGAATGTTTATTATTTTTCCCACATTTAACTGGAGTTCTACTCATTTTTTATTTTAGCTTTTTCTCTCTGCTTTTCAGATTGATTGGTTATATTCAATTATCCATACATTTACTAATTTTATTTCACTTAACTGTTTGAGCAAATTTTAATATTCATATATTCTTCTTCTTTAATATTGTTTATTTTGTCATTTCTTTTCCTTTGAGATATTCCACTTCATTTTCCTTTGTTAAGAGAGAATAATCACTGATTCTTGGAGTATTTGTGTGGTGGCTGTATTGAAATCTGTACCATTACATTACTACATCTGATTCATCTCATCGTTCATGTATTTTCTCATTTGAATCCTAATTATATTGGGTTTTGGTATGATAAAAAAAAAACATTTAATTTTATCCCAGAAGTTCAGTCAACCCACCTCCCTGTAAAGATTTTATTTTATCAGACAACTGCCCTACTTGGGTTCAACAGGTTGCACCTGAGCTGCTTTATGATATATAGTTTCAGTGGTGCTTTCAATTTAAGCTTTTTTGCATGGTTGCTTTGCTTTATGTAGCTCATTTGATGCCTATGGTTCCTATTAATCCCGTGGTTGCTGCCTAGGGGAGAGTAAATGTTTTCTCCCAAATCAGATGCTGTGCATCCGCATGGGGTACTGAAATGTTAAGTGTAAGATCAGCTAGTTTTAGTGAACAGAACCACGTGGTTGCAGAACTTTTCCATGCTGCAGAACTTGTCAGCTAGTCCAGTTCCTCTTACACCTCTGAGTGGAAAAGGAGAACCGCAGAGCAACAACGGCAAAGACACTCTCTGGGCTGGGCTACAACCCGTGGCTGTGGTCCCGTTCAGAGTCTTTACGGTACCTCTGCAACCTGTTTATTCAGGTGTTTTCTTTTTTTATTTTAAAGAAAATGGTAAAAAACAAAGAACAATAGTAAAATACAAACAAAGAGAGCAAGGACATTAAAAATGATCTGGTGTTTCAAACCAAATGGTAGGGATTAACAGTGGTTATTATACTACATAGTGCCATCATCAACAAATTTTCTCAGATTACCAGGTGTAAGAATAGAAGATTGATCAAGTTATTAAAGGGAATAAGAAGATAATAACTTAAAAGAACATTAGAGACAATACATAGTTTCACTAGACAGGATTGTAGGAATTCACCAATGGTTGTTATAGTGCAAATTGTTGTCGTCACATGAGTTGCTTAGATTACCAGATACAAGCATGCAAAATTGGTCATATATATATAACTTTTAATCATTAACTGTTCCCCTCAAAAAGGCATCAGACACAAGAAGTATAGTTCAGGTGTTTTCTATTTGCAGACAGCAACCTGGGACTCATGGGAACTCCCCCAAACTGGGTAATTTTTGTAGCAGAATCTGCTCTGTCTGTGTGGGATCAAGAAATATTTCCTGATATGCTTGTCACAACTAGTTTCCTCCCATTTCTTCTTCAGAATCTCAAAGCTTATTTTTAATGTGGATTCTGATTCCCTTGATTTTTAATAGAACCCCTCATGTTTTGGGCTATTTGCTCTAAGATAGGATTAAGAAATGCCAGGTCTAGGTAACTTTCTTATGGTGGCTGGCAGCATCAAATACACTACATTGGGGCTGTGCCATCAGCTTTGGGGCCCCACCCAAATTTGTCTTCTTATCTCTTTTCAAAAATTGACTTCGTTCGCCTTTGTTAAATCCTTTTTAGACTAAGGGTATTCATGGTGCAGATTGATACTAAGAAATTTGACAATTGTGGTTTTGTTTTTGATTCCTTTTGTCTTTTCTGAGCTGAACGACAATTCTCATCTACCCACTAAACTTCCTAAATATGGCCTCTGAGGAGACCAGATGAAATCATCTTTATGGCCAGTTGGTGGTGATGGTGGTGGTGTTATGGTCTCACACATCACACTTGCACAAGCATGTTTATGCTTCACTTAACCCAATGAAAAGCCATGAACAAGAAAAGACAAGTCCACTAGGGTGAGCTTTCAGCAGTCATCAATAAGTGGGGCATGTGTTACAGGAAGAGAAATGTCTCCTACTCCCACAAGAGGCACCAGATAGAAAGCCACATGATGTATTCATTGATCATGTATTGTTTATGTATTCATTTGTTAAGCAAATACTTATTAAGGACCCTTTTAATAAATATGCTACCAAAATTTTAACTTGTAAAGGTAAATACTGCAGTTGATGGAATCCAAGTCCTAATGACAAGCTCTGGTTGGAGCTAAAATTGTTTCCTTTGGCTCACTTTAACATGGCTGGGTTTCTCAAATGAATTACTTTCCCTTCCTTCCTTCCTTCCTTCGAGAGGACAGCAGAACAGAAAGGTGCATATGTGCCTACTATTTGCTAGATCCTGCACTTAAATGCATATCTGTGTGTATAACTTATACATCTACAGAGTCTCATTTTTATTGTATCCCTTTGTCTATCTATGGTCTTAAGTCTTTTACATGCTTTTCTGCAAATAATAGTATAATATTGTGTTAAGTAATTTCTCTCTTGGGTTCTCACTGTCCTCATTTGTAAAATGAACAGTTCCAATTTGATTGATAAATTGTGAAATTGTAAAAATTGCCTGCATAATATTTTAGGATCCTTTCTTGGCAAACTCACTTAATCAGAAATTCTGAAAGATGTCATCTTGAATTTAAATACCCCTGTGTGATTCTGACATGCATGCAGATATGTATGAGTAAGAACTAAAGATCATGTTGATTCTATAATTTACTGATTTTATGAAACATTTATTATTAATTCATTTCTGGGAAAAAGGAAGATTAATTTTCAACCCAGAAAAATACAATAATATAAAAGCCAAGTGTGAGTGCCACTGCAGCTTGATGGATGGCTATTGTAATAAAGAAGCGATCAGAGCTAGATTAATTCTGCTCTTTCACACTGTCCAGGCAGCATCCAGTGCCAGCATGTCACACCACATCCCGCATCTGTCCCCTTCAACTTGCCATTCAGTGGCCATTCTCTTTAGCTGATTTTAATAAATATAAATTATGTAGCAATTATGGCTACTAATAAGGGCATCATAAATAAAGCAGTGGATTTAAAAGTTACATATTGAAATAGGAAATCTAGCTGCATATTTTATTAACAACTGAGTAGAATACTTTTCCTAAAAAGAGATACAAAACTCTAGCCACTAAAACTGTCAATTAATTTGAATATTTCCAAAATATATTTTATCATCATCCCATAGTACATCAATATCATGACAAACTGTGGTTTTCTAGAAGAAACTCATAGCCCAGACCAGATAATGAATAAATGAAAATTAAGAATATGTAAGGATCAGAGAAAACGTCTAACGTCAAAGCCTAGACAAACCAAAATTTTATAAAGAAAATATAATGAGTCTGTAAAATTATGACTGGTTATTGAACCTCACTAGTGTATTTGGAAATGAAAATTAAGACCACGGATTGTTGGTGGTGTATTATTTTAAAGCCATTCTATTAGCAAAAATTAAGACGTGTTAAATTCTCAAATGTTGCAAAGGATGTGAGTCATGTTAGATTCTTAATAATTGCCATGAGGCATTTTTATGTTTGAGGAACTTGGCATTATTTTGTAATGTGAAGTATCTGCATGCCCTAAAACAGGGCCATTCCTAGATACATACTCAACACTTGTCACCCTTCACCAGAGAATGTGCAAGAATCAGCCCTTCCAACCATTTATGATTCCTGATTTCTTGACTCCCTCTCTTCGTTTCTACTTTGGAAGAAGCCCATTATTATTCTTTATGGCTCATTTCCTATTTCTCATTTCTTACTGCTGCTAAGATTATATACTTAGTAAGCTCTCACTTGCTATGTTAGGACCGTTGACAACAGATGCTATGTTTTCTTTAATTCTGTAAATGAGGCCCCATCATCTAGCCCTGAGAGCCTATTTTCCTATTGCTGTACCACTGAGTTACATAGTTTAGCCTTTTTTTGGCCTCTCATACTCGGGATGGAGCTCAGCACCTACATAAGGACCTACACTCCTAGCCCTTTAAAAACTTTGTTTTTCATTTGGTGTCACTATCTACCTAAAGTTATAAATTGTGCAGGCTGTGGTCAGAATTTTGGGATTACACCCATGCAGTATCATACCTGGCTAAATAGATTTTCAGACTTTTCAAAGGGTGTTACCACACTTTCAGTTGCTAACTGCCCTAGGATGTAAACCCTAGATATCTGGTGATACTGAAATAGTAGTGTACTTCCTAACAAAATTTCAAAATGGATGCTCCTGTTAGTCAGGTGTCTGTGTCCTGGTTAGGGGTCCAGGGAACTGGCCTCTTACCAACTTGTGATTTTGCTATCTTCAACATGTGTCTTCCATCATTACAGGAGAAGGAGCATTGACGTTTGCATGTGGAGGCTCTCTCATTCAGTTATGGAGGTGCCACTATCAATTCTGATCATATTCAAGTGGATGCAATTACTTAGAGAGGAAGCAGGAAATTTTGTAAGAAAAAAGGTTTGATAAGTAACCAGCTGATTGTTGGAACCCATTGTCATTGTAGATTTATTATTTCCCCCCATCAGAGAACCAGCTCCATGGCAACAGATACTTCATCTCTGTATCCCAACAAGAAGCACTTTCCTGGGATACAAATGTGATGTCCATTGTCGCCATTGCTTTGGAGGCACGAGGATATTAATGACAGGAAGCATGACAGTGAAATCTAGGATGGCTGTTCTAAGTCAGAGGAGAAGCTGCTCAGCCCTCAACTGTCACCACAGCCATATGCTACATGATTTTTTGAGACTCATAAATAGGAAGAATTTGGTGAGAAATTATCATAAGTAGAATCTTTGATGTTTTAATTTTTTATTATACAGGAAAGTGCAAACATTAAAGCACACACAAAACTGTACACTTTAATGAACACACAGGGACTCTCTTGTAATGTCCTTAGTATGTCAAGAAAGGAAATGTTGAGGGCCACCTTCTAAGGACTTTGATGGGCTGCACCTTGATCACAGTGACTCTGCACAGTATGAATGCTATTTTACTTTTATAGTACTGAGTTTGTGGTCTTTATACTGTGTCCTTACTGCTCACCTTTAGCCCTGCCTTTTTACCCCCATGACCTCCATCATGCGAACCAGTGCTCTACCACCGAACTACATCCCCAGACATTTTTAACGTGTGTTTATCTGTGCACACACCCATACAAATCCGAGTTCCCTTTCCACCATATTATTTCCTTCTATTTTATCTTCTTCACAGTCCAGATAATTTAATCTAAAGAGTTTCTCATGGTCCAGATTTTGCCAGTTTCACACTCATACATGGTCTAGCAGTTGCCCTATTTGGCATTCACAATCTATTGCTCTTTCAGGTTCATTCCCATTGGCATGACTGGGGGAGTTGGGTCTTGTTTTCCTTTTGGGGAGGTTAGTAACTAGGAATTCTCACTAGCTAGACATGGAAATGTTAATTCGTCACTGTAAACTGAATATATGCTTATCTCATTATCATTTCCAATTCATTAATATGAATAATTTAATATGGAGACCCATTTTCTGTTTTGTTATGCTGTGGTACAGTTCATTAAAAATTTCAGAATATATGCTAAACAAGTTTTTATGGTAGTTAATTTATCTCTTACTTTTGAAGGTATTTTTAAGCTATTTTATGAGCTCATAGGTTTAAACATATTTAAAAACTTTAAATGATTGAAAATGCTAGTCTATTTGAAGCTATATATGCCATCTCGGGACAACAGTACTCTGGGAAAACTGGCTGCTGGACACTCTAAAATGTTTATTTTCTTTATGGTTGATTGGTTGCCTGAGCAACATCTTGCATATAGTTTTCTCTGGATGTTTAAGAAGGCTAAATTTGATCAAATGTTTTTAAACTTCTTATCTTATAGTCTGAACAATAAGAAAATCCATTGCTATTGAGTTTTTGTGACATTTCTATGGCACACACACAACCTTAAAATATTTCATTCACATTCGTTGTTCCTATAAGTATAGAGAAAATAGGATCTTTGCATTACATTTGTGTTATATGTACATGCTCTGCATTTTGCTCCGAGGATATAGAATTTGATAGAACAATTACTAATTTGTTTTATCCAAGCACAAACACAGCCTCAGAGGAGAGCATTATTAACACTATCTGCACATATACTTACTTTATTTGAATATTCTTTTTCATGTGCTCGCTCTACTTCCCATTTTATTCCCATGTGTGGCCATGTATATTTTGTGTCTACAACATCTTATCATAGAGACATGACACAAAACTTTCACTGCTATAAATCTTCTATATATTCAGGTCTTCAGGTGATGATATAATTAATTCTCACCAAACAATCATTCATCAGTGTTTCTCTGGCTGTTTGGGCTGTATCTACTTCATTGTCTATGATTTCATAGAAAAGGCTTTCAGATCAATTCTTTTAAATTTTTGTTGATAGCAATTTATCTCAAGTTTCTAGGACCTAAATATTTGGTTTATATTTTTTCCTTGTGTTTATTTAAATATAATTCCATTTTATTCTGATAAATCAATGCTCTGAAATGTCGATATTAATATTTTTAATTATTTAAAAATGTGTTTTTACTTTTTCTGGAATAACAGGCTATGGCCCAGAAGCCAAATCTTACTTGTTTCTTGTTTTTAAAGTTTGTACATAGAGGGTTTGATGATTTGTTTATATTTTTAAATAGTTGCATTTTCATAAGGATAATAACTCAAATGTATCAGTACTCAATCAGATTCAAAGGACTTTTTATTAAGTCAATTTATTTTTAACTGATACATAACAAAATAAATTAAAAATAAACATATTAGTGGGGTACTGAGTGATGCTTCAATACATGCATATGTAGTGTAATGTTGAAATCTGTTTGTCAGTCTCCTCCAACATATATTACTCCTTTACAGTGAAAACATGAAAATTATTCTGTTTCAGAAATATATAGCACATAATTGGTATCTGTAGTTACCCTACCATGCATTAGCACAGCCGAATTTCTTATTCTTATCAAACTCTAACTTAGTGCCCATTGGTCAGCCTTGCCCATGTCTCCCACCACCAATGTCCCCAGTCTATGGGACCCACCATTTTCTCAAAGCCTATGAGAGCAATTTGGATCCAATTTATGAGTGAGATCATGTGGTATTGTCATTGTGTGTCTGGCTAATTTCTCTTTTTTTATTTTAAAGACAAACGAATGGAGACATATCAATCAACCAAACACATATAAACCAGAATAACACAAAAACAATAAAGGAAACGCAAAATTATAGAGAAGATAGGAGGGAATTAATAATGGATGATGTATTACATAATGTTACCTTTGCATTTGTTACTCAGTTATACAAATAAAGGCACGTACAATTAATCAAACAATTTTCTTCACCCTCATCTCTGTTGTTCTCCCATCCAATCAGTCGTCTTCCCTCTGATAATAGCTGTACTATTTGGATTTATTCATACCCTAAGCTTCTCACTTTGGGAAGACACATGGCTGCTTCTAATTATGCTGCAGCAAACATGGTGCACACACAAGTACTATGGCATTAGGTGGAAAAGCACCCAGCCTCAATCACAGTAACATGGCCAGGGACCCAGGCACACTATGATCAGCACCCCACTGACAAGCCCTCGAGGCCCTCAGGGACCTGGTCAAGTCTGCGGGGTTGCCCCAGTGCACAGCCAGGATCCACCCCATCTCCATGCAACCAGGAACCAGGGCGAGTTTGCAGAGTCACCCCTGCACTAATTTCCCTCAATATATAATGATCCCCAGTTCTAAACACCTTGTTGTAAATATTGATTTCATTCTTATAGCTGAAAATATGTTGTATTGTACCACGTTTACCTTATTCCCTTATCACTTGTTAGATACTTAGGTGTCTTAGCTATTGGAAATATTGCTGTAATGAACATAGGTGTGATAGGAAGTGACTTTTTGACATACCGATTTTATTTCCCTTGGATATATATGTTGGAGTGGGATTCTTGGATAATATGTTAAATTCTGTTTTTAATGTTGTTATGGTTGATACATTGTGTCAACTTGGGGAGTTTAGAGATTTGTAGAGATTTGGCTGAGTGATTCAGCAGGAAGTCAGGGTGCTAACTTTGTGTATATCCTAAGCCTGTGGAAGTGGAGGGCATGGAGGTTATGTGAGAGGTACATGTCCCCTGTGTGGGGGTAGGCAGTTTACAATGTAGGGGAGAAAAGGAGGCTGCTTGCAGCCATTCCTCCCTTTTGGCTGGTTGCTTTTCCTGTGCTCTGCTGTCTTGAACAGTTTGCCCTCTGCCATGGGGCACTCTGCCTCTGAACCAGCCAAGTATGGACTGAAACCTCCACAAACTGTAAGCTAAATAAACCTTTCTTTCCTTCATTTTGAGTGTTGGGTATTTTGTCTCAGCAACAAGAAAAACGTAACCAAGACAAATGTTTAAAAAAAAATTATTGTTATTTGTATTATTTTATGTTAAGAAAGGGTCTCAGTAAGTCACCCATTTGACCAGACTGTGCTTGAAGTTGTGATTCTCCTGCCTTGGACTCCTAAAACAATGGGATTACAGATGTATGCCACCATGCTGTATTCTTAGATTTTTTGTGGAGCATCTATATCATTTTCCATAATGGTTACACTAATTATTATTCTGACTATAATATCCAAGAGTTCTCACTTTCCCATATTATCACTAACATTCGCTATCTTTAGTTGTGTTTGATACTTGCTGTTCTTCCTAGAATCAGGTGCTATCTCTTGTGGTTTTGCCTTGTATTTGCTAATAATTAGTGATGTTGATCAATTTTGTCATGAATTTGTTGACCATTTAAATGTAATTTGAGGACATTTTTATTTCTGTGTATCTCCTGTTTTTCATCTATTAGTTTTTATATTACCAAGGCAAAAATAGATAAATAGAATTGCATTAAACTGAAAACCACCTGCACAGGAAGAGAAACATTTGTCAGAAGACACAATCTACATAATTACAAGAAATATTTCCAAAGTACACCTTTCACATGTGCAAGAGATTAATATCTAGAGTATGTTAATAATTCAGAAGCTCAACAGGATTTCTTTTCTCACGTCACACTAATTTTGCCTCACTATTTCTTCATGTTGCCCAACAGTTTCAATATTCTGAGGAATAAGTAATATATAGATAGATACGTGGAGATAGAGAGAGATGCAGATGCAGATGCAGATGCAGATGCAGAGGCAGAGGTAGATGTAGAGAGAGAGACAGACTATATTACAGATAGGAGAGGGAAACAGAGAGAAAGAGAGAGACAGGGAGAGATAGAGACACCACCAACATACATACATCAGGAAAAGAAAAATTTCTACGCATATTCTAATATTAAATTTCCCAAGACATCATGAGATTAATACAAGTGGCCTTTGGCCTGTAAAATTACAAGAGGTGCTCAAAGTGGTGATCACGGGCTTCCGGACTTTTATTCGTATGGCAAACTACTGAAGTATGCACACATTTTTTCGCAGACTCTATATTTAGTTGAAGACCTGTTTGACAGAGGTATTCATTTTTAGTACTGTTGCTTTTACTTTATAGAACCTTTTACCTCATGGAGGGGCCTTATTAATTCGCTGGATCTTTGATGTCCGTTGTCAATCGTTGCCCCTTTCTCTGAAATCCGCTTAGCTGTTTCATCCTTTTCTTTTTAAAGTTTCACTTGTGTTATTAACCAGCTGTTTACGTCAAGGTATCACTTTCTGGCTGTATTCGTTTTAATATTCCTCTAAACTGGGGATTCGTATCGGAACACGTTTATTTCCATATTTTCCCTGGACCACGTCTCTTTATTTCCGACATTTCTAACTCCGAGTTTCTCATTCTTTTATGTCACATACAGATTTCTCATTTTCGTTTCCTCCTTTGCACAGGACATTACAGTTTGGGCATGTTTTATGGACATGTTCTTCTGGCATGTTTCATTGCTCATGAGAGAAATATTATTCTGATCCCCGTTGTACTCTTTTCAGAAAGTACATTTGTAAAACATTTCACCTCAACTCTTTATATTCACTTTGCAATGAAAAATCGTTTCTCCAAACTTTTAGAATGAGTTTTGATTCAGGTACCTTTCTAAATCCACAGGCCTTTTCCTTTTGTTGTTCGTTTTATGTGATTTCCATATAAATGGTGATTTGTTTTCTCCTGTTTCCAGGCTTTTGCTCTTTTGCTGTTTTAAACCTCTTCTCCCCTAGTTCCTTTCCTATCTTACGTCATCATACTTCCATTTCAAGCAGATTCTCCACAGTGCACAAAGGCTCTATCAGGAAGTTGTCCGGCGGCTGCACAACCACCCAAGGAACAGCCTCAGACCTCTGGGTGATCACGTGGAGCCTGGGCAGGGCTCTTGGTGAGCGTCCTCCTGGTTCCTGCGTGTGCGGCCATGCTCGATTCTGGGAGCAGTTCTCCAAGGAAAGCCCCTGAGCGTCTTGGTTTGTCCAGTGGTCAGGTGTTTCCAATGCCACTTCCCGTTCTCTGACTTCTGCTGCACAAATGGCAAGAGAAGCCTCACAAACACTGAAGCTATTCGTGGTTATTACCAATCAGGTTTGTTTTATTTTGTGAGAGCAGTTTTACCTAATTTTTTTTGTATGTGTTGTTCCTGAGTATTGATTTAGATGTCTGCTGGTGTTTCTTTTGGTTGGAGATTTGGTGAAAGTAAAGACCTATCCTTTGCCACCATTGCCTTCCTAGCATTTCTATTTTAAATTTACATAAGAATAAAGATACATAGATAAATAGATGATAAAGAGGCAGACAGGCAGGCGCACAGACAGATAATATGAATGTGTGCTTCATGTGATAAACTTTACTGACATATGCATTGTCCGAACCCCAATCCTTTTCTCATTGTACAGGTAAAGAAATTGAGGCCCAATACTTTGCCATCTGTGAAATATCACATTGATTCTTTACATAAAGAGTTCAAAGTGGCCACTTCTGTAACAGAAGTCACATTCATCTTTCATTAATGAACAGAGAAATATTTGCCAAATCACAACTTTAATAATCTATTTCTTCATTATATTTGGAAACAGTGAAACCTCATTTACATTTAAATCTGATGCTATTTAACAATTGCTATTTGAGAACTCAGCTATATGTTCACAATATGTAAATTGGAAATAATAAGATGTACTTAATCATAATTCTAAATATTAGAGATAGAATATGTACAGGTATGGCCCACTGTGGAATAGTACTTAAAGATGCAGCTGGCATTCTTACGCAGCACAGCTCTCCTCAGGGGCTACCTTCAGGTCAGTTTACTATCTTGCCTTTTGCTTATACTCTGCCACAAATAGGCTTTTTTGTTAATTGTCTAGATTTTGCTATACAACAGCATATTCAGTCTTTCTATTTTAAAGAGAAAAAACCAAAACAAAATTTCAGAACAATATAGTAGGAGGCTAACAATGGTTAATACATTGTATATTGTTTTCTTTAAATTAGTTACTCAGAGCACAAAGTATTGGCATTGTCTCCCTGGTATGAGAAGCTGAAAGAGCAAATAAAATAAAAAATAAACAATAGATATTGTAAAATTGGAAGAAACTTCAAAAGGAGAAACCAAGGTAGGGCAACGGAGGAAAGGTGGAATGGATAAGCCATATATACATAGATAAAAATTATGACAGTTGTACTAATTTCTCTTAGTTTATTGAGAAGAAAGGTTTGTGCTAATATTGTTTGGATAAATAAATGCTGACACAATATTACTTTCTAACTCCACGCAATGCGTTATGCTTTCTTAGCAATGTAGGAATCTGAAAGCTCATCACTGCCTTCAAAAGCTAGATAAGACCTAGTCCTATGGGAACATATGGTGGAACCATTACCTCCTTCTATTCTGGTTTAACGTGAGCTTCAAAATGCAACAGTGCCTAAAAATCACTTGGGATGAAAATGTGAGGTTTAGTAGAAAATGTGTAGCATTTTGGCTTGTGATGGAGAAATAAATGAGCTCATTGAGACCAGCAATATAATATGCCAAAAGGTGATGTAACGGGTGTGTCATCCAGGGGGCAGTGATGCCATTTAGCATGTCCAGTGATGCGCCACTAGCACCACTGATAGAGAAAAGTCTCTTTTACTGCAGCTTTCCATGACAGTTGTATCAAATCCACTCGGCTGACACAAGATCTGTTTTTTAATGAATTTGGCACAATGGAGAAGTTGGGATGTTTAGAATCTTCAGTCCATGCGAAGTGTCACATAGCACCTAGTATTTTGACTCAGTCTTTCCAAATACTTGTCTGTCTCTCTGTGTATAATATTATATATACATGAACCCTTTAAGTTTTTCAAGTATGGATATCACATTCTTTATAGAGTTAAATAGTGTTTTAAATTTAACACTCTATTTCCTTTTTTTCATGTTATGGAATGTCTTAAATTCCTGCTCTCCTTGTAACTGTGTTCTAAATAATAAAGGGCATTTCATGGTTACAGAACTGGAAATTGTAGAAATGGAGGTTCACATGTGCTTCAGTGTGGAGTTCAGATACATTTTTCCCTGATTGTTTCATATTTAGTGCTTTTTTAGTGAGTATCTTCTCAGCAATGCTTATGATATTCAACTAACAAATGCTTCCTAAGTTCCTTTTAAGGGTTAATGATGCTGCTGCATGCTGAGGACATGCTGGTTAATAAAACGATTAAAATCACTATTATTATTGAACTTGCACATTAGTGACAAAGCCCCCAAACAAAATGTCATCCAGAAATACATGTACAACATTACATTCTCACAAAAGAAAAATTACTACACCTGTTCCAGGTTTTAGAGCTGCATATCATAGACTGAGAGCAAAAGGATCTTGCTTTTCATTCTTGGGATACTGATGTGCTAACTCTCTAGAAGATTCCACTAAACTAAAACCACACAGTTCATTCATTTAAGTCCAGCTACACACTCACTGGGACTCTGTGACCTTTGGCAGAAGAATGACAGGAGCCAGTCATCCTGACACAATCTACATGCCCACTTTTCTTCCAACTGAGTAAAGTGACTTGAACTCCTCCAGGGTAGGGTTTCAGTAATTTTCTCATCTCTTTTACATGTTAGGTTTTGAGTACAAGGGGACACTATGTACACACCATACATGAGGGAACATACTTTCCATTTAAATGTGTCTTTCAGACCTCTCAAATAAGTACATAGGGGAAAGCGGTGTTCTTTTAGCTGCAGTGCAGTGCTCCAAGATAGAATTATGGTAGCTCATTGTGCTCTTCTCTTCTTGATGTATATTCAATTACTTGTCAAGATTGTGCTATTATAAACAGTGCTAACAGTATCTCTTTTCCATACATTCTTGTTTTAATACACGAAGGAGTTATTTCAGGAACATAAATGACTGTGTACTTATTTTCACTGTTATATGAGCAAGCCAAATTACTATTCAAAATGACTTTTAAGTTTCAATTCATGTCAACAATGCAGTCCTTGTACCTACCATGATATTTGGTATCATTATTAAAAATTTATTGTCGGATACAGTGGTACAGGCCTATAGTTCCAGCTACTTAGAAAGCTAAGGTGGGAGGATCACGCCAGTCTGACCACCACAGTGAAAAGCCATCTCTTAAAAAATGTATTATCAGCCCTCTGAGAAAAAATGTTATAATTACTTTATTATTTTGTTTCAGTCCTTTTGACATAAGTTTTCATTATGCAGTTCATGCTTCACTTCGAAGCTCAGGCTGACCTGAAACTTACAACAATCCTTCTGCCACAGCCTTCTGAGTGCTGGGATTGTCAGCATGCACCATTACATCCAGCTCATAACATTATTTTAATTAATGTATAGTATTGCACTTTCTAGGCCACTGTACCTACTTTTTTCATAAAATGTTGAAACTTTGTCTTTCATGTGTAAATTGTATGACTATGGTTTTATTTTTTTCTTATAGATTTTAGGCATTATTGTCTACTCAACTACTAGAGCTTTATCAAGAGAATAAGTTCTCAATATTTTTAAAATAACTCTCTTGTTTTATCTTTATTTTGCACTTTGCTATTTCATTTTCTTGTTACATGGATGTTTGACATTTTAATTTTGATAAATTTATATCTTTTTCTTTTAATTTTTTTCATTGAAAGGCCTTCTCTGTCTTACTATTTTAAAATGCATAGTTATATTTTCTTTAAATATTCATTCATCCATTTTGAACTTTTGATGCCATTATACCATATATATTTGGTATTATATCTGTATGTCTGTGTGAATATGAATCAGATATTTGGTTTTTGTTCCTAAATGTTTATTTATTTAAATATTTTTAAATAATTCATTACTTTCCATTGATTTAAAATATCACTATTAATGCAAACTGAATTGTCATATATTTATTGGATTCTACTCTTAAAATGTTTCTACTTAGAGTTATATAAAATCCACATTATCCTTATTAGTATGGAGATGTAATATGCTTTTGTAGGCCATTTGTGTTTGTGGCTGCATTTCTTCCATTCTTTTTCAAAATTCATTTCCATTGTGCATTTCCTTTTTTTATAATTGAATTTATTGGCACAATTTAAATATCTATATGTAATGATCACATTCATTGAGAGCATTTGTGCCTGTCCATGACTTCTCATTCTCCCCTCTCTTCAACTGCTCTTCCCGTCCTTATTTACAAAGCTTTGTTTCCATTTTATTTTTTTCTCATGTCTTTCTTTTCCCTTCTATCCCTCCTTTACAATTCCTCTTTACCTTTGAACAATATTTATTATGTCCAATATCTAGTATGAGTCTTGGTTCTTATTTACACTTTCAGTTTCTCACATCAAAGAGATAATGCAATAGTTAAAGATACATGCCTGATTTATTTCACTTAAGATTATGGCCTCAAGGTCCATTCATTTAGCTATATATATCTCCTGTTAATTCTTTTTGGCTGAATAGTACACCATTGTATAAAAATAAAACAAAACAAAACTTTTCTTATCCATTTGTCATTTGGTGGGCATTTGGGTTGTTTCCAAGATTTAGCTAGTACCAGTTGTGCTGCTATAAACATGAGTGCACATATACCACTGTGGTATGATCCTTTTAATTCTTTGGGGAAGATACCAGGAAGCAAAAGAGCTGGCTTAAATGGAGACTCTAATCTCAGTTTTTGTAGAAATCTACATACTGATTTCCACCGTGGTTGCACCAGTTTACACTCTGACCAATGGTGAAGAAGTGTTCCTTTTCCCCAACAGCCCCATCAGCATTTGATATTGGTTAATTTGCTGCTAATAGCCATTCCTTCTGAAGTAAGATAGAATTTCTATCTTGTTTATTTTTGCATCTCTCAAATGATTCATGGTGTTTAATTTTTTTTTTCATGTATTTGTTTGCCATTTGTACTTCTCCTGAGCAGTATCTATTCATATCAGATGCCCATTTTTGGACTGAGTCTTTAAATTTGGGATGTCTGATGTCTTTCAATTCTTTATATGTTCTGGATATTAATGCTTTATTTGAGGAGCAATTCTCTAAGAGTTTTCCCCATTCTGTAGGTTGTCTTTTCACTCTGGTGATTTCTTTTTCTGTGCATAAGCTTTTTAATAAGATGAGATCCCAGTGTTGATTCTTTGTAGTATTTGCCATGTAGTCAAGGTTGTGTTCATGAAGTCTTTGTGTACACCTGTCCTGAAGAGTTCTATGTGTTCTTTCTTTGAGAAGATTTAGTGTTTCTGTTTCAATATTTATATCTTTGATCTGTTTTGATTTTAGTTTAGTGCATGGTGATAGACATGTGTCTACTTTTAGTTTTTGACCTGTAGAAAACTAGTTTCTCCAGCACCACTTATTAAAGAGGCTTTGTTTCTTCTAGTAAACCTGTTTATCCCTTTTGTCAAAGATAAGATGTTTAAGTGTATTTGAAGCTGTTTTTGCCTCTTCTAATCTGTTCCACTGATCCTCAGATCTATGTTTTTGCCAGTACCATACTGCTGTTATCACAGTAACTCTGTGGTATGAGAAAACAATACACAAAGAGTACATTGAAGAGTTGGTTCTTTCAAAGATGAAATAAAATTGACAAACTCTTAGCTGAACTTATCAACAAAAGGAAGGAAAGGCTTGGGCCATGTAGTCAGGAATGAAAAGCGTGAAATCACACTGGTTTCCGTGGAAATCTAAATCATCAGTACTTTTAGAACTTTTACTCTAAAACAATAGAAAATATGGAAGAAATGGATAGATTCCTTAAGATATATGAATTACCAAAATTGAATCAAGAAGATATAAAAATTCTACATAGTATCAGTCAATGAAATTATAATTAAAAACTTACCAACCAAGAAAAGGCCAAGTCCTAATGTGTTTACTGCTCGGTTCTACAAGAAATTCCAAGAAGATCTAATGTCACTACTACTCAAACTCTTTAATAAAATGGAAACGGGAACATAGAAGGGAATTAGCTCTGGATGCTGTCCTACATAATGTTACCTTCATCTTTGTTACTCAGGTTACACAGATGATGGCCCTTTTGATCAGTTCGTTTTTTCTCCTCCCTCATCTCCGTTGCCCTACCACTCAATCAGTTATCTTCCCTG